>OZ012741.1:472638448-472694405 GCA_963859935.3 Lathyrus sativus | reverse complement strand
ATATAGAGTTTGCTTGTTTTGGCTGACTGTAAGTTGCACCTCGCCGGAGAAGACAACCGAAGTCCTCTCCGGCCACCACGATCCACCGTCCCTGATCTCCACTCAGGCCAGGCTGAATAGTGAGGAAGACGAGTGCTGAGCCATCAGATCTTGAGTTTGACCTTGACCTCCACCATCATCCAATGGCCACGACTTAAAGTTGCATTTAATTTTTCTGAAGCCAAAACACAGTGTTTCAATTAATATGTTGGCAAGCTCTCACGCGTCCAGATCCTTGACTTTTCAACGCATCCAACGACTTTGGTTTATTTTCAGCATTTGATTTATTTTTATTCCATTTGTTTTATTTTAATTGTTTTGTTGATTCTAAAAATCATAATAAATTCATTCTTGATCCAAAAATTATTTTAAAAATACCTCCATGATCTTGAGAGAATTTGTGATTTTCTGGAATCAACAAAATGCATTTTCATGCATTTTTTCAATTTAATTTGTTTTTTCTTATTTTGTTTAATTCTTTAATATTTGCATATTTGATCATTTGTTTTGCTTATTTTTGTTCTACCATTTGGTATTGATTCTGGCTGATATCTTTTAGTATATTTTAGGGTAGATATTCATGATCCTTTAGAATTTTTGTTAGAATTTTAAGACAACTTTAGGTTCTGTTTTAGGTGTTGAGTTTAGAACCTTCCCAAACTTGTGGATCCCCTTGACCTATTTAAATTTAGGAATTGTTTAGAGAACTTAGAAGTTGAATTAGGCTTTAATCTTTTAACCTTAGATTGTTCAAACATGTATGTTCCCCTAGGAAATTTATTAGAATTTTACAACTTTTTTCCTATTTTAGTTGAATTTTACAAGTTGCTTGTGCTTGTGGTGTTCTATCTTGTGTGCCTTTGCTTGTTTGGTCTTGTTGGTGACTTTGGAGCTTGTGGAGCTTGTCTTCCTTTTTCGGAGGTCTTCTGGATTTGGTGTAGCTGCTGTGGCTTGAAGATTGGAGCTTGGAGTTGAAGTTTTCTTCCTCTTTTAGGAGCTTTTTAGAAGCTTATAGGATTAGGGTTTTAGGAAGAGCCATTAGAACTAGTTTCTTCTTTCTTTCATCAAACATAGAATGCATTGTTTGCTTCTATCCTATCCTATGATGCAAAGTCCTCTTAAGGAAGCTCCATCTCTCCTTTGGAGGGATGAGTGGGATGCCTTAATGAGTAGAACTTTTGAGGATGCACTTTCTTTCATGTTGGTTCCTGATGAATTCCTTTGGTTTTCATCAGGTTTTCTAGCATTGTAACTTGATCTCAATGGTGGTTTCCCTTCTTGTGGAACTTGCTAGAGTGTGAAGATGAAGAGTTGAAGAAGATTGAAGATAGGAGCTAGCTTGAAGATGAAGATTCTTTGCTGTCAATTCACTTTGCTGATCAGAGCTGCTGTTAAAGGTTGAAGTTGCTGTCTGTAGAAAACTGTTGCTGCTGCTTGGGCTGTTTCCTCTGTTTTTCTTTTGTTGTATTGTCTATTTGCTTGTGTTGCCTACCTTTAGGTTTAAGGTGGAGCTTGTCTCCCCTTGCCTGTTGTTTTCTTAGGTTTGAGGTTGAGTCGGACTCCCTTGCCTCGCTTGTACTGTTGCATAGCATGCAATTTACTGTTTATTGTTTACTGCTTGCTTTGTTTTGCTGTTCTCCCCTAGGATCTCTGATTTCCTCTGTGTAAGAGGGAATTATGATAGAAATTAGGTTTTGACCCATGCATGATAACTGTAGGTAGATTCCCTTTCAACCATAGTTTTAGGGTGTCTTTCTCTTCTCATCTCAAAACAATTCAAAAATACAGTAATAAGGTTAATTGAAGTCGTACGTTACGAGCCTTAAGCTATCTGGGAAAAGGTTGGTGGAGGGTCTCTCTCCAGTGATCTGGATGTTTAGTGTGGTACCCTTTGGGTGACATACGAAGCATTCACTCCTGGGTCATAGTCTCTAGTGCGACTGAGATTGCAAACATCCTAAAAAACATTTCTTTCGTAAAAGATTCAAACAAACATTCAAACTCTATTTTTGTCCTCTTGGACCCTTAATCAGGAAAAGCCTTTCTTAAGGAGATAAAAAACTGTCAGACAAACTTGTGTCTTCCGTAGCCCGAACTACGTTTGCTCTGATCTTTCATGCCGTATGAAAGTACGTCGGCACGAGATGCGACATCTCGGCGAGCAACCTTCCCCCGTAACCCGTAGTTAGGCGAACTACGTTGACTCTGATTTCTCGTTCCAGACGGGAATACGTAGGCATAAAGTGCGATACTTTGCCGAGTCATTTTCTTTTCTTTTTAACCCAGACCTTCAGAGTAGATAGATAAACACACCCTTAGATTGAAAACAAGCGTGGATCCCGTCAAGTACGACAGACGTGAGGGGTGCTAATACCTTCCCCTTGCGTAACCGACTTCCGAATCCAAGATTTGGTTGCGATGACCATTCCTTTCCCTCTTTGCGTCAGGTTTACTCTGAGCGTTTCCTTTCCCTCTTGTGGGATAAATAACGCATGGTGGCGACTCTTCTGTCATAGCCGGAGCCGATTTTCGCAGTAGCGACACATATTATCATAGCTCATCATAACAATCATCATCATACATCATGTTATCATATCTCATCACAGTAATCATCATTATACAACATATCATCATATTTCATCACATTAATCATCATACATCATACCATCATAATTCATCATATTATTCATCATACAACATATCATCATAGTCCATCATATTAATTAATCTCACACATCATGTCATCATATAATCCTGTATAAATCACATATTATCTCATAGTCATTTTATCCCATATTACCCCATATTAATTCATAGTACTACCCTCATATCATCTCATATTAATTTATTAAGTTATACTCACGGTAATCCCCACACTATCGCCTATCAATCACATAAACTTCACGATTCTACTCATGTTAATTCATCATATTATCACAGTTACCCTCATGGTAATTCATCAGGAAAATCGCAGCATCAAAACATCAAGACATCCTTGAACCAGAACATGATTCATTAATAAAACATATACACAATTGACTTCTCAAACATAATTAGATATAAAAATATTGGGAAAACAATTTCCTTATCTATACTATGTTATAGCTCTGTTTATTAGCTTTCCAACGCTTTGAACGGGGGTCAAAACGGACTTACGGATCAAAAGTTACGTCCAAAACAATTTCGACCAAAAACATGAACAGTCGTGACGAACAGAAAGACGTTGTTACGCTCTGGAACTGATTTTTACTCAATGATTCTTACGATTCACTTTCTCAAAACACCCAAAACATCACTAAAACATTCCTAAGGTTATACGGCAATAAAGACACAACTTCTATGGTTTATTAGGCTCATCTGGCAACATTTGCAACGCCTAAAACACTATTTCCTACAATTACTCTGAGTACTTCAGAGTTACTCACATATGAACATTCCTATTTCTACAGGGTCAAACATATAACAATCCAAGGTTTTGGTCACGAAGGAAAAAATCATTATTTCTCATCTCTACACTCAAAGGGTCAAGAATACTAACTACTAACCTCCAGGGTCTACCGTCAATTTCCTTACAATTGCTCCAAAGGCATCGTAATTTCAAATATCAAATATTCTATCCCATATGGGCAGACATATAATGATCTAAGGTTTTGGCCACAAAGGCCTAAGGTTTCCTTTCTCATATCAATATTCAGTGTTACATACCATTAACCATAACCTCAAAGCCTTATCAGCAATTTCCCTATTTTCCCACAACCAACCCAAAATACCTTAAATCTTAAATCAACCATAAACACACCGAAAGGCATACATGGAAAATCATGAAATGTGATACTCTCCATACTTTAGTCGATTCGCAACTTTCATGATTAATCTTTGGGATCTTCTGCTTTCAGCCTTTCCTTCAGAGCTTTGGCCACGAACTTTCACGTTAAAACACAAAATGAAATCTGATTTCCTTTCAGAACTCAATTTTGTCTAACTTAGTCTTGGGCCTCACAAATTGGGCTTTTCCCATAACACCCTTACTAACTCTTCATAATGCCCAATTTACCCTTATTTCCCTTATATTCATTTTAATAATAATAATACTAATATTCTCCTATAGTATGCTATTAATTAAATAAATAGTCCAACATGCACATCTTCTCAATAATTCTCAAAACCACCGAAAACACCAAAAATACGAATATTCTTAATTAAATAAATTAATTAAAATATTCCGATTAAATTTGGGGTGTTACAACTCTCCCTCACTTAAAAGCATTTTCGCCCTCAAAAATTGCCTCAAGGAACATAGTCGGATACGACTCCCTCGATCTCCAAGTTCCCAATTCTAACTTTCTCCAGCTGGTCCTCCCAAACTACCTTCACCAAAGGAATCTCTTTACCTCGAAGTTGCTTCTTGTTCATCCACCTGAACTAGCAACACCTCGACAGTCAAATTACCTCTCACTTGTACACCATCCATCCGAATCAATGTACTTCTTCAACTTAGGCACTTGCCACATCATGTAAATTCACAAGCGACAGCGGTAAAATAGTCTAACATGCTACCTCTCCCATGCTTCCGCTGTGTCACTTCTGATACAAATCAATAAAACACAGTGTGTGCTTCCGAGACTTCAAAGCTCGACCAACACCAGTCACCATCGTAACTCTCAAAACAAGTCTTTTCTTAGATCTTCTTGATCTTTTCAGTCGTCTCTTACACAATGCTCAGGTCTGAGCACAACACTCTCGCCTGAATCATACCTAGGGATGGCAACGGGGCGGGTCGGGGGCGGGTTTAACTATACCCGCACCCGCCTTCATGTAACAGACCCGCCCCCGCCCCCAAATCTAATCGGGGGTAAAAATTTACCACCCAGACCCGCCCCCAGTAGAAAACGGGTGCACCCGCACCTGCCCCGCCCCCACCCGCAAAAAATTATTATTTTTTTAATTATAATAAAAATTAGTAATTTAATTAAAAAATTAATTATTTTAATAAATTAAATAATTATTTAATTAAAATTTTAATTAATAAATGAATATTAACTTGATTAATTTTATTATTTTAATTGCAATAAGAATATTAATAACTTAATTAAAAATATAATTAATAAATAAATATTAAAATAAATAAAATAAGGAAATCAAAATTAAATATATTATTTGGAGCGGGGCGGGGGTGGGTGCGGGCGGGTCTTAGTGTCTACCCGCACCCGCACCCGCACCCGTAGTTAAGAACCGGGTTTCACCCGCACCCGCATCCGCACCCAATTAAATCAGATTTCCCCCGTTAATTTCGGGGCGGGCCCGGGCGGGTGCGGGCGGGCCCGGGTTTGTTTGCCATCCCTAATCATATCAACACAAAGGAGTCCTACACCTTCTACCATACAATTCCCCATGCGGTGTCATTCCGATACTAAAATGCTAACTGTAATTGCAGGTTACCTCAACCATCGACAAATAACTATCCCACGATCTACCTCGATCCAACAGACAAGCTCTCAGCAAATCCTCTATAGACTGGATAGTTCTCTCTGTCTATCCATCCGCCTGTGGATGATAGGCAGAACTCAATCTCAACATGGTACCCAAAGTGTTGGCAAATTCTCCCAAAACCTCGATCAAGATCTCCGATCTTTACCCGACACAACACTCGACGGTATCTCATACAACCTCACAACTTCCTCAATATACATCATAGTTAGTTTCAACATAGAACGATTACTCGTCATTAGTAAGAGATGAGCTGAGCTAATCAATCCATCCATCATTCCCAAAGCAAATCATATTCATCTCACAGTCTTCGGCAACCCGACACAAAATCCATAGAAATACTATCCCCTTCCATTCAGAAATATTCACAGTTGCATCAGGTCCAACCGTCTCTGATGTTTAAACTTCGACTTTCCACAAGCCTAACCAGCATACACAACTTCAACCACTTCTCTCTCCATCTATGGCCACTAAACAATTTCCTCAAATTCGGTTACATCTTCATAGGACCGGGACGGATACTCAATCCACTTAAATGTACTTCCTCAAGAATACTCTTATCCCAACTCAATAATATCTGAAACACAAACTCTATCACGACATCTCCTGATACCATTTTCATCAATCTGCAATTCGACCCTTCGACTTTAATTCATCAAATTCAACCAATTTACCAACTCAAACCAGATTCTTGACCTTCTCGAATCTCATCAAGAATACCACTAGTAGCTCCACCATACTAAGCTTAACTCCATAAGAAGTCTCTTCACAACCCAAGCTCACATCACGAAATTGTCCAATCAGTTCTAACTCTTTTACCATCAATATCAGTATATACAAAGATTTCCAAATCGATGCATCAGCTACCACATTTGCTTTACCCGAATGGTAATTCACTCCAAAACCATAATCCTTCAAAAGTCCCAATTATTTCCTCTTATGTACTTTAAGTTTCCTTAAAGCATAACTAAAACTCGCTGATGTTGCACTTAATATACCTCCCAATCTTATCAACAAAGCATCACAAAACACAACAAATAGTCCGGTCGGATTCGGAAAAAATCAACACACAAGCTGTTGATAGCTCTCCCAAAAACTCTTTGAAACTCTCTTCACAGTGGCATATAACCGCTTCTTCTCCAACACTGATAACTCATGTTCCCGATGTTCAACATGATCCTCTATACTATTTGAATATATCAAAATATCATCGATTAACACAACCATTGACTCGCTCAAATAAGTATGGAAAATCTCATGCCAAACAGACACTCAATTCGTGAGTTATGGCGGAAACACGAACCACACTTTCTGCATTTACTACAAAATCCGAATATAGTCCATCAATAAATAACTTAATTCCATGCCACTACTTCACCATCACATAGAGCATTAGAATAGCTTTCCAATGCTTCGAACCGTGCGTCGTTCTGAGTTACGGTTCTTCCGCTATGACAAAAATACAAAAACAACATTCTTCTGCCCAGGACCTTTCGCTAGGCGAACGCTCGACGAACATGACAGTCCAAATTCTATTTTCGACCGTTGAATGACTTCCGTATCTCCGATTTCGATTCCGTAAGAAGCTACAACCTCGGAATTCAACGTACGACATCAATTTCACACTTAGGAAGCCATCCAGCATATTTTCAACTTCGAAATATTTTAAACCTCAAGTACACCAATATTGCATTCCATGCTCGACCTCTTCTCACAATCACCAGAAATCATTGTCCACCATGTACTCGACCTCACCATGTACTCGACCTCACCATCTGCTGCCTTAGCACACACATCAGCCACAAATCTCAAAACTACTCAATCAATTTAATTCCTCGACCATTCAAACAAACATATAATATAGAGCTCTCAATATCAGACTAGTTTCCGTAACATAGCAAATCATAACTCCACTTCACATTCCGGCGGTAAATCACTTATCTCATCAGGAAAAACTCCAGACAATAACAATTAATTGGCAAACCACCAACTTCCCCACTTTCATTAACACTCAAAGTTTCCATCAAAATAAACATCTCATTACCTTCTCGCAACGACTCATCAAAGTAATTCTTAAGCACTTAGCTTAACTCAAAACAAATCACTGCCCACGCCATTCAAGCTTGCAAGACACGTCTATCCCATCCAACATAATCCTAACTACTATCAACAACAGATTAAGGCTGATCAGTTCCTCAATTTGTCAATAGACAGCCAAAAATCATGACGGGGTATAAACCATCTTTACCAACTATAAGAGCGTTCAACCACCCAGTGAGCTACAACTCCACGCTTGCAGCATCCTGGAGAAGCACAACTTCTCCCCCACTTATTTCATTCCCACTTCTGCAGACAAAGGTTAGACAACAAACATGTACCGATAGTGTTTTCACACACATGTCGCATACCAGAGAACAACAACATTAGACAACTTGGCCGGACGGACCGACCTGCTCTGATACCACTAATGTAACACCCTTATTCTACCCCACAGATATTACGGTAAAATAACACAGATTTCAGAGTAAAATATTAACTTTCATTAAAAAGCCACAAAGGGCGTACATTTCTCAAAGTCAACAAAATTGGTCAATACTCTGTAACACACGGGTTTTCTCAAAATACATCAAAACATCATATACAGCGGAACTCAAAACATAACTCAATGTTTTCCTCACAAGGGAACATCAGTAAAATAACCTAATGATATACAATCAACTCAAAGAATCCAACCCGATGTTACAGATCAGAGTAAGACCCTCTACATTAACCATAAGGCTAACGACTCTAAAACGTCACAATACTCCTCGACGACGTCCACAACTAAACTTGCTCATCTGCACGTTACCCACGTGGAGGTAACATTCAAACAGGCAGGGTGAGTAAGACAATTCATAATAATCAATGTATAACAATTAATGCATAAACGGCATATTACTCATAGTTATATTCAACACATTGATATTCTTCAATTATGCCTCAAAGGCCACAATGTCATAATTATACACAAAGGCTCATAAATGCAAATGCAACATAGACTCAATGCATGTGGTACCAATCATCACAGCTCGATGGATACTAGGCCATCAACCCTCCATAGATTCCCATCAATAGGATCGGAGCACATCAAAATACTTCACATCCACACAATGGGATTGAAGTCAAAGTAATCGAGGTCCTGAACCGAAGTTCGGATGCACATGAATGCATGATGCACACTTCACAATAATCCTCATAATAACAGCATATGGTGCATCATCATTCATCATATTCATCATCATTACACGTCATATCTCATCGTCATATTCATCATCATAAATCATGTCATCATAACTCATCATAACAATCATCATCATACATCATGTTATCATAGCTCGTCGTAACAATCATCATCATACATCATGTTATCATATCTCATCACAGTAATCATCATTATACAACATATCATCATATTTCATCACATTAATCATCATACATCATACCATCATAATTCATCATATTATTCATCATACAACATATCATCATAGTCCATCATATTAATCAATCTCACACATCATGTCATCATATAATACCGTATAAATCACATATTATCTCATAGTCATTTTATCCCATATTACCCCATATTAATTCATAGTACTACCCTCATATCATCTCATATTAATTTATTAAGTTATACTCACGGTAATCCCCACACTATCGCCTATCAATCACATAAACTTCACGGTTCTACTCATGTTAATTCATCATATTATCACAGTTACCCTCATGGTAATTCATCAGGAAAATCGCAGCATCAAAACATCAAGACATCCTTGAACCAGAACATGATTCATTAATAGAACATATACACAATTGACTTCTCAAACATAATTAGATATAAAAATATTGGGAAAATAATTTCCTTATCTATACTATGTTATAGCTCTGTTTATTATCTTTCCAACGATTCGAACGAGGGTCAAAACGGACTTACGGATCAAAAGTTACGTCCAAAACAATTTCGACCAAAAACATGAACAGTCGTGACGAACAGAAAGACGCTGTTACGCTACAGAACTGATTTTTACTCAATTATTCTTACGAATCACTCACTCAACGTACCCAAAACATCACTAAAACATTCTTAAGGTTATACGGCAATAACAACACAACTTCTATGGTTTATTAGGCTCATCTGGCAACATTTACAACACCTAAAACACTATTTCCTGCAATTACTCTGAGTACTTCAGAGTTACTCACATATGAACATTCCTATTCCTACAGGGTCAAATATATCACCATCCAAGGTTTTGGTCACGAAGGCAAAAATCATTATTTCTTATCTCTACACTCAAAAGGTCAAGAATACTAACCACTAACCTCCAGGGTCTACCGTCAATTTCCTTACAATTGCTCCAAAGACATCGTAATTTCAAATATCAAATATTCTATCTCATATGGGCAGACATATAACGATCTAAGGTTTTGGCCACAAAGGCCTAAGGTTTCCTTTCTCATATTAATATTCAGTGTTACATATCATTAACCATAACCTCAAAGCCTTATCAGCAATTTCCCTATTTTTCCACAACCAACCCAAAATACCTTAAATCTTAAATCAACCATAAACACGCTTAAAGGCATCATGGAAAATCATGAAATGCGATACTCCCCATACCTTAGTCGATTCGCAACTTTCACGATTAATCTTTGGGATCTTCTGCTTCCAGTCTTTCCGTCAGAGCTCTGGCCATGAACTTTCACGTTAAAACACAAAATGAAATTGATTTCCTTTCAGAACTCAATTTTGTCTAACTTAGTCTTGGGCCTCACAATTGAGCTTTTCCATAACACCCTTACTAACTCTTCATAATGCCCAATTACCCTTTATTTTCCCTTATATTCATTTTAATAATAATAATACTAATATTCTCCTATAGTATACTATTAATTAAATAAATAGTTCAACATGCACATCTTCTCAATAATTCCCAAAACCACCGAAAACACCCAAAAATACGAATATTCTCATTAAATAAATTAATTAAAATATTCGATTAATTTGGGGTGTTACAATATGTAACTCCTTTGCTACTCAAATGAACAACTTGAATATTGTAACATTGTCAGAGTCGACATCTATTATTTTATTGGCCATGCTTATCATTTTAATGGTCATTAATCTCAAAGGGGCCTCCACTAAGTGGGGGATCTCAAGTCAGCTTAGTAAGGACTACTCCACATAAGCTGACAAGACAATACCGCCCTCCTATCATAAGTGCACTCAAGTCCGGGTATATGACTTATCTTACCACATAGATCACCAGACACCCAAACAGAATAAGCAATAACAAACAAATCAAACAAAAAGCAATAAATAAATCAAAGTAGGCGAAACCACTAGGAACCAAAGATTCACTAGCAAAGTTGCCACTTTTCTGTACTGAGAGGAAATTTGTGAGTGTAAGTTATTGATTAACTTAACTCATATTGTAAGAGTCGCCACCTCGCTTTTATTTTATCCAAAAGGAAAGGAAAAAGAGCGAACAAAACCTAACATGTTCTAAAACAAGAACAAATAATGGAGAATGGGTAAGGGGGTTGGTTACATAATGGAAGGTATTAGCACCCAAAACGTCTATAGTACTCTATAGGAGCCCTTTGAAATATCTACGCTTTTTGGTTTGAAAATGTTGCTTGAAAGGAGATTGGGGAGGTGAGAAGAGAAATATTTTTAATATTTTTGTGTTTGGAAGACTTATCGCATCATGCCTACGTATCCAAAAGTGCAATATAGGATCAAAACCCCGTGTTCATGGTACAAATAACAAAAATAGTTTGTTTTGATTGATTTTAAATGTAAAGACAAGTCGTCATTTTAAGGAGAAAACTACGACTAGTCACCCGCAAGTATAAGAACAACATTTGCATCACCTAAAGATGGAGGATCTTGCTTGGATTAAAATCAACAAGTCTATCACTCAACATCTAAGTGGAAAATGTCAACATCTTAAGTATTATGGGAAATAGCAGAATTATATCTCAACTATGAAAATGACTCATGTCTAAAATTTAGGAAATTTTTTAAAATGATAAGTGCACAAAGGCACAAAAAGTTTGAATGAGGTGAAATGTTTCTTTTATATCTTTTTGAATTGGTCAAAATATGATTAACATTGATTGACATTTATTAAAGAAAACAAAAGTTTGAAGATCACTTGACAAAAGTGAAGATTTTTATTGTGAAAGCGGTTTTAAATTTGAAAATAAGAAGTTTTTGAAAAAGGGAGAAGATTTTGAAAATTTAAGAAGGGGAGGAGAAGAAGTGACTACCATACAAAGCAAATAAAAGCTAGAGATAAGAAGATCTAGCAGAATTGTAGCACACTCCATAGCAAGTCAAATAAGAATTTCATCCATCTTGAAGCATAAGCAAATGAGCAATCCAAATAAAGGCAAAGAACCATATTACTCCAGCATAGGAAAAGAGACCATTCTAAGTCGAAGGGTCCAAGAATAGTCCAAGAGGTCCAAGGTCTAAGAATAGTCCTAAAGCATAATCACAAAGTTAAGAGCACCAATTTTTTTAGAGGTTTAATCCTTTATTAGTGTTTTGAACAAGATATGGTCCAAGTTGACAAAGGGAAAATGGCGGAAACATAAACAATAATATGATATGAGATGATAATAATGGAGCATAAAAATAAAAGAAAGATAGGGAGCAAGAAGGAAACATAAACAAAATTAGTACAATAATATTGTTAGTGAGTTAGTGATTAGTTGTTAGAACAAATGATCAACGATGGTTAACTCATGCACTTAGGCCAAGGTTAATGAAGACTCATTAGAGGATTGATAAAATCAAAGCCTCCTAATAACAAGTTCATAGGTAATGGACCTAAGACAAATAATCAACCATACTTAGACTTTCAAACATAAGTTTGAGCCACAAATGATCATTTTCCGATTACGGGACAATTTAGCGCTATGTTAAGCAATTGTAATCGTGTTTATCTAGAAACCCCGACTATCTGAGGTCGATTAATAAAAATGTTAGTGCTAATGCATGCTAGAGAAGTGATATGTAGATCACTCTTCGAAAGCAATACCGCACAAAAAGAAAATGGGTAACGATCTCATCTTCATCAAGAACTTGAAATAAGTTCAAACGATATCGAAGATTTTCATCGATCAAAAGAAAAAAGAAAAGGAGAGGGAATACCAAATTGAATTACAAATTCAAGGTCATTCCATCTTTAAGTTCATTCACTCATCTTAGTGGATTAAATCACTAAACATGTCATTAACTCAAACACCTAAAATGAAAATCTATAATTCACTTTAAAGATAGATTTGAATTAGTGAATGTTTATCCAACTTCATCTACACCCTAAGTCCAATGAATTTAAAGAGGAAAATGACCTTTAAAAGTGTATTCCAAGGCAAAAACCAAAAGGAAATGGAAGAAGAAGAAGAAAAAACTAAAGCAGTCCAAACAAAGCCAAAAAGCCAAAATCAACACCGTGGTAATCAATTACCACCAGGAGGGTAATCGATTATCGCTGCTAAAACAACAACAAATTCACTTTTAAAATGTGCAAAACTTGATCAATCATATCTTCAAACACCTCATGATCAAGGATGCAATTGAGCACGAAAATTCAAGTAAAATAACAACAATCAACACCAATAGAACACAATTTGCAAGATCCAAAGATCAAGCAACAAGAATCAACAATAGATCATATTGTGTAGGATGTATCAAGAACAAAAATGGTGGATCAAGAGATTACCGCTTCAAATCTGAAAATTCTTCAAATCAACTCCAAAAACCACACTCCAAGCCTTGATCTACTGAAATTGATGATTGAAAAAGTGAATGGATGAAGGTTTAGCTCAAAGATTAGTAAGTTCTAATGATGAATTTACTAACTTTAAAGGAATAAAGAGCTTTGGTGAATTTGGTAGTTGGAGAAAATTGGGAGAGTCAAGAAGAAATTTGACAAGGTGATTTGACTATCAAAAGCTTGTGAAATGAGAGAAATGGGGTCTCTATTTATAGGAGTTAGGCTTGAAAATTTGGTGGATTGGAGTTTGGTTTGGAAACAAAATTAGACTTGGAATTTGAGTTTGGAGGGAAATTGATGATCTAGTGGTGATTAGTGAAGGTGTATGGTGGGAATTAATTATGATGAGGTAGAGGAATTAAAATGAAGTGATCTAAAATATTCTCATGATGAAACATTTGAATTTGGTGCAAAAAATGTTGCAAAATTTGAATTTGGCTAATTTTCACAAAATGCGCACAAGGTAATCGATTACCCTAATGCTGGTAATCGGTTACCACAGTAAAAAAATATGAAAATTTGCTTTTTTGATGTGCTGTCTTGGCTCTGGCTCGATTCTTTTGCTTGTCAAAGAAGGCATAGAAATAAACACATGAACTTTAGAGTCTCTTGAATAATCAATCAATTAAATTTTAGGAGACTCTTGATCAGATGATTTTGAATTGTTTGCAGGTCAACTTCGACTTTATTCAGATGAAATTCATTCGAGCTGAGGGATTGGTATTTGATATCCTTGATCCAAATTCTTCCTGAAAAAGTTAGTAAAGAAAAAACAAACTTTTTTTTTTTGGATTTTGAATAATGGTTAGTAAACATAAACATAGACAAATATCAAATAAACAAGAAAACGAAGGTGCTCGGTGATCTCTCAAGCATAAACACACAGAGGAAGCAAGAGAACCAAAACTTGCGATCTCAAGAGAACCAAAACTTGCGATCTTGTTTATGAAATGAGATGCAAATGATATGTGGGATCTTAGGGGTAAAAATTAGGGTATTACAAGTAGAAAAGGCTGATGGTAAAAGCTTGGGAGAATGATACTTGGATATATGAGGTTGAGGAAAAGAAGTAAGGAATAAAGGCATAAGCTTTTTGATAATTGCAATTGCTCTGATAGAGTGCTCTCAAGAAGGAAGAAAAAAAGATATTTGCTAATAAGAGCGATTATGGTTGAACAATCCAGATCAACAGTGAAAATGAGTTACGAAAGCAAGAACTAGATTTCTCTTTGAAAATGCAAACAAACTCGAATGCACTATAAGCAGCGTCATACCCTAAGTGGTTATTTCAGACCATGTGTCAAGAAGAAGCGATGAAACGTTTCAACAATGGAAATGCATTTAATATGTTTGTTCCCTACTACAATTTCAACTGACTCCAAACGTTTAGCTTCTAATTCGAATCTGAAAACATTCTAGGAGGTCGGCCTCAACTGCTAAAGGCTTTCCCGACTTCTTAAGTACTCGACAAGCCTTGGTGGCAACTGTTATAGGTCGGCCAAACGGCTAAGACCCAAATCAACTCAAACCCACTCCACTGACTCAATGTATAATTAAAAGCATTCTTACACTCAAAATAATGTACACTTTCTAATCTTCACTTTTTACTACAATTATCTTAAATATTAAATTGATTTGAATATTGGAGTATTAGTTCACTTCGTATTACTATATCAAAGGCCAATAGTATTCAAAATTACACACCCCTTACTTCAAATATATATATATATATATATATATATATATATATATATATATATATATATATATATATATATATATATATATATATATATATATATATATATATATATATATATATATATATATATATATATATATATATATATATATATATATATATATATATATATATATATATATATATATATAATTTGCCATGTTGTAACATTGTCAGAGTCGACATCTATTATTTTATTGGCCATGCTTATCCTACTGGTCATATGACACAATTAATGCACACGTGGTTTTGAGTAGAGAAATAGATATACAATGGGGTGATAAATGTTCATGAGTTGGACATGGCAAATTTTAGATTTTTTTTTTTGTTGACACATGCCTAAGTTTAGATACAACCATATGCATGACTCTATTATAACCATATGCATGACTCTATTATAACCATATGCCTAATCTCTATATTTTCTTACATTCATTCTACACTTTAAATCTTCTTATATTCATTCAACACTATATTTTTTATAATTATAACATTACAAATATATTACATAATTTATTTAATTTTTTATATATTTTAAGATGCATATAATCTATGGAGTTTACATCAAACTTTTTCCTTTTACATATAGTTCTGATAAGAACATTGTGGGGAGCTTTACATGATTAAAATTATAAGCATGATTAAATATTTATCTCATTATCATAATAATTAAATAAACAAATCTTGTATTATATCAATAGAATAATGTGGTACCAAGAAAACAGATCATCATTATGTAAGATAATACATGTCAATAGTAAATCTTTTATATCTTCTCCATCCCTAACTAAAAATTATTAATTCGACCCTCATCTCTGAATCTCTGAATGTTAACTTCTAAGATAAAGATCTCTAAGATAAAGATGAATTAGTCTTTATGCGATAGAATTAATCTTTACAGTTAAGCAATGCACTTAAATTAATCTACATATTATTTTATAAATTTTCACAATCATTGTATATGGTAGTAAAGAGTCAACGCCTCCTCAAAAACCAGCTAGGTAACAAAACCAAACGCAAACAATGAACGCAACCACCATAGAAACACCATCACGTTCCTTCTGTCTTCTATATTTCTTCTCTCTCCTCTCCCTAATCATACCCAAAAATGTATCAAACCTCTCTATCATCTCTCCCACTTCACCCACTTTCTTCCTCTCCCCAAACTCCATCGCTTTCTGCAAAATCACAACCCCTTCTTTCCCACTCACCTTCCCTCCTTCCATATCCTCCATCACTAAATTCACCTCCCTCACGTGCAACTCCCCTCCGACTTTCCCACAGCACGTGACCTTCACCATACACTGCACTCTCTCCGTCGCGCGTCGCGCCTCCCCCGCCATCGTCACTGCAAATAGAATCTCCACGTCTCTTGTTAGCCAGTGCCGCCGTACTAAAACCGGCTTCCGACTCGAAACATTCGCCGATCGTTTCCCGATCGGATCGATTAGGATCCAGCTTAAACATAAATTCTCTTCCAAATGCCTCATCAATTCTTCGCCTTTTCTTACGAACTTCACCGGCGTCGGAACTAACTCGTTCGGTTCCAGAATTTCAATCCATAGCGGCGAGGAGAGAAACGAGTTCTTCGTTGTTTCGGTCCGCCGAACTCTCGAAAATACCGGCTTGCCTTTGTAGAAAATATCCACGGCGGAAATGATCTCCGGCGGAGGAGGAGACGACGGACAATTTGAATTGCAAGAGAAATGATGAAGTGCGGGGAATGCGTCGGAGAAGAGCGAACGGTGGCGGTTTGGGAAAGTGGAGATGATGTGGCAGGTGGTGGGGTCTACTAGGGAAGGCCACGTGGCGGTGCAGATTTTTCGCCAGAGATTGTCGTCTATACAGAGGTGGCGGAGGTGAGAACAAGTGGAGGCGGTTGTTGCCAGCGTGGCGGCGTCGAGGCGTGTGAGGATGTGTGTATGGATAATGTCATGATGCATGGTGAAGATGCTTGATGTTGTAGATAATGATGATGATGCAGCAGCCATCATGCTTTCGGTTTTTGTATCCGGCGGTATTGAAGCAATAACCATGATCTTATGAGTTATGAACACAAATTTTATATTTTAGTTTTGAATTTTCTGAATCCTAGATAGATATGAAAAGGGTGAAAATATGAAATGTGAAATATTTATAATTCCAATGGATGAATAAGAAAATAATAAGAAATGTTACTTGGATAGGTACAACCTAAAGAATAATTGAAGGGGTGTGTTATTTATAAAGGGGTGTATAATTAATTTAGATGATATAGTTGGAATGATGAAGAGTCAAGTCAATGTTGGTTGTCACGTTTGTCCACATATGCGAAACTTCATCACATCATTAGTAAAGTATTAACATTCAAACCCTTATATTTCGGATTTGATATTGTTCGTCTTTTTCCATCATCTTCCTCTTGTAGTTGTCAAAATTTTATTTTTCATAGCCGTCTTCCACTATGTAGTCATAATTGATTCATTTAAAAAATTGACTTGATAAGAAAATACCATGAGAATATATGCTCTTTATATTTTTAAGGGTCTTTGTATATGGACACCTACTCTCTCTCATAACTTTTTAAATAATGAATTCTTTTTAGTTCACTATAACCTTAAGCAGCCAAACTATTTTTATTTCTTATCATATATCTTTATTCATTTAATGTATTTTCGAATTTCCACTTGATTTTAATAACATGTTTTCTTTTGAGTCTTGGCAATAGAATTCAAACATCATTTGATTTAATTTTTCTTGCATATTCAATATTCAATATTTATTCCGTGTCTGGCAGGGATTTATCAGTTGGTTTTGTGATAGACATCAAATTGAGAAGCATTTCTTCATCTTGTCTAAATGAAGAATCGATTTTTATAGACATCAAATTGAGAAGTATTTCTTCATCTTGTCTAAATGAAGATTCAATTTTTATAGGTTTTGTCTTGTCCCTCTGAATCAGTTCTTCGGAATAGATATTTTGATGCTGGTGTGTCATCAACTTTTGGTGTTGATTATTCAGTTTGATGTTGAGCATTTTCAGAGTCTTTATCCTTAGAGTCTTTGTTTTCAGAGTTTAAATAGATAATTTTCAAACCTACAAACTTTTCAGCTTGCTTTAACTTTTCAGAGTCAAACTTATCATTAAACTTAACATGAATTGGTTCCTCAACAATTTTGATATTAGTGTTATATACTTTATAGCCTTTTGAGCGTTCAAAGTATACTAAAATGATACACTTTTGAGCTTTAAAATCAGTTTTATTTAAGTTGTCTTTAGTATCGATCATAAAACAAATACGATCAAATGGATGAAAGTAAGAAATGTTGAGCTTTCTGTTTTTCTAAAATTCATAAGGAGTCTTATCCAGAATAGTTCTTATAGAGATTTTGTTTTGAATCTAACATGCAATATTCATTACTTCTGCCCATGAGTGATTTGCAACATTTGTCTCATTGATAATAGTTTTAGCCATTTCTTGCAAAGTAAGATTTTTCATCTCTACAACTTCATTCTGTTAAAGAGTTCTAGGATATGAGAAATTATGAGAGATGTCATTATTTTCAAAAAGTTTTTCAAAATCTTTATTTTTAAATTCACTACCATGATCACTTCGAACTTTAACAATTGTTAAACCTTTCTTGTTTTGCATTTGTGAACAAAAAGTAGTAAACACAAAATGTGACTCATCTTATGTCTTAAGAACTTTACCCATGTCCATCTGTTGTAGTCATCTATAATGACTAATTTATATTTCTTGCCATTTAATGAAGTTGTTTTAATTGGTCCAAACATATCAATATGTAAGAATTCCAGAGACCTGGAGGTGGAAACAACATTCTAAGCTTTAAAATAAGTTTTAGAAAATTTGTCTTTCTGACATGCCTCACAAAAAACATCTAAAGAAAACTTTAGATTTGGAAGACCTCTAACTAAGTTTAGCTTGTTGAGCTTAGAGATTCTTCTCATTCTAACATGGCCCAACCGTCTATGTCAAATCCATTGTTCTTCATTCACTGGCATAAGGCATATTACATTTTGATTTTCTAAATAAGAAAGTTTGACTTTATAGATGTTATTTTTTCTCTTACCACTGAAAAGCCATCCTTTTGACTCAAAGCTTTACAAGACTTTTGATTAAATATAATGTCATAAGCATTCTCACTTAACTGATTTGTGGATAAGATGTTATGCATTAGACCTTTAACTAATAAGACATTTGTAATATAGGGAAGAAAACTTTTACCATTTTTTCATGTACCAATGATCTTACCCTTCTGATTTCCTCCAAAACCTACAGAACCTTTAGGCTTAAGTTTCAGCTCTTGGAACATATGCTTCTTTCTGTCATGCGTCGAGAGCACCCAGAGTCCAATTATCATGATTGGTGTCTCAACTTTGTTGTTTATAATATGTGCAACATATATTATTTTGTTCTTAGGTACCTACATCTTTTATGGTTCTTAATGGCTAGTTTTCCCAAATATTTTATCAACCCTGGATTTTTGTGCAAAATAGATATCGTGTGTGTGACAATAAGTAAAATGAGAATACAGAGCTTTTGGTTTTGTCACCATTTCTTTAGGTTTAGATTTAAACATGGAGTTCTTTAGTGGAACATAATCAATGCCTATTTTCCAATTTCTACTTACTCCATAGATCATGGAAGTCATCTTACTTCTATCGATGTTTCTTTCTAGAAATTTTTTAAAAGATGTTTCATATTTCTTTAAGAGACATTCAGAATCCATACGAGCTTCTGAAAGAATTCCCTTCTCTAGTTTTTCACTCTTGCTTTCGAGAGCCGAGTTTTCTTTTTCCAAACTATCATTTTTTTTCTTTTAAAATAGGATTTTATTTTATCAGCTCACTATGGGATCTAGAATCAATTACATGAATATGTTTAAGATTCTTGTATCTTTTCTAGAGTCTCTGACTCTTTTCAAGAATTTCAACTAAGGATAATTCAAGTTCATAATGAGTTAAATGAGAAAATACTTCTTTAGTGTCTGAATTTGATTCTGATTCAAAGACTTCAATGCTATCCATAAGTGCCATGTTAGCTTGCTCATCTTCATAGTCATCCTCAGAAGAGTCAGAGTCATCCCATGTTGCCATTAGCACTTTCTTCTTCTCTCTGAAGAATTTCTTCTTAGGATTTTCTTTATCGAGTTTGGGACACTCATTTTTGTAGTGGCAGAGATCTTTGCACTCGTAGCAGATAACCTCTTTGTCAGCTTCAAAATTCTTCTACTTATTGGTTAACTCAAAGCGTCCACTTGTTCTTCTATAGCCTTTGGGTTTCTTTTATCTTTGCTTTTAGAGTTAATTGACGCTTCTAGATAGTAGAGACAACTTGTCCTCTTCATTAGACCTTCTTCAAACTCTTCTTCTTCAGCTTTAAGATCTTTATTCTTTTCAGGCTTGCCTTTAGACTTTAGAGCCATAAACTTCCCTTTTCTCTAGGGCTCATCCTCTTCTAGCTCGATCTCATGATTCATTAGAGTGCTTACAAGCTCTTTTAGCGTTGTGTTATTCAGATCCTTTAACACCTTTAGTGTTGTCACCATTGACCTTCATTTCTTTGGTAGGCTTAACTTGCTTTAGATTGATCATCAATTATTAGCATTTTTCAAATCTTTTGTGCTGTTTCGTTGGATTTACTCCATGATATCAGATTATTCTTCAATATTGTGAAAATACCTTTGATTGCTTTGATTTATGTGTTATTGTAAATAATTAGGCACAAAAACATCAAAGTGTAATACACAAGCAATTGGGCAAGGAAGCCAAAGGAAAAGAAGAATTTCAGCATGTTTGTGGTGTGAATAGTCAGTGAGGAGTGCTAGTGAATCTTTGCTGTGTGGAATTCATGGTGAAGTCTGTAACACCCTTCTAAACCCCACATAATAAAACTTTAATAAATAATCATTCTTTCAAGGTTTCACTTCGCATGTAGCAGCGGATTCAATTTATATCATAATTCTTGTAACAGAAACATTTCATGTTCATCACATAAATCAACATTACTTAGGCACTAAGGCCAACATCATAATATTCCGATGAATAAAAAAACATAGCGTAGAGTACATAATGTATCTCTAAGACATAAACCAAGCGATCCAGTGTTACATGACCAGAGCATGACTCGACCCAACATAATTAAAATACTAAACAACTGCACCAACAGCAACCTCGTAACTAAGATTTAATTAAACAATGACTCTGTGTAATCAAACTTCCAGTACATGACTTTTCTAAATTTTAGCTAATGCAATCGATTGTAGTGAACATGCAATCGATTGGACATGTGAAAAATTCACTTATTTTAGCTTTTGTACAACATGCAATCGATCGGAGTTATTCTGCAATCGATTGTATGACTCAATTTCTCATATTTTTAGCTACTATTTTTAAGTGCAATCGATTGACATCTTAGTGCAATCGATTGTACCTTTGAAAATTTCATCATTTTAGCTACTGTTTTACCGTGCAATCGATTGGCATCTAGTGCAATCGATTACTCAGTTCAAAAATTCAATTTCCAACAGCTTTGCTAAGTGAGCAATCGATTGTAGCCTTAGTGAAATCGATTGCTCACTGTGCGTTTTGAAAATTGTTCAAAAAATTGTATTTTCACACCAACCATTCCCTTCTTTGTTACAATAATCGATCCCCTCATATTAGGGCATTCATAACAATAAAAAATTCACTAAATCACGGGAAATATAAGGGTTTTCCCTACACAAACTTCTACCCATTAATCATTAACCCACAATCCCAACAATGAGAGAATTCCCACCCTTACCTTAGGTTTTTCTTTGGGAACAATCCTTAATTCCTTGAATGCTTGAATCTGAGTTTCTCTCTTCCACTATCTTTTCCTCTTGCCTCCTTCTCTTCTTCTCTTCTATGTTCTCTATTCTCTTTTTCCCCATTTTCCTTCTCTTACTACTTCTCTTCTCTAAAACCCTAATTCTTAAGTATTGGACTTAACCCAATTCACTTACTATTCACACACTACACTAACTCACTAATTCTAGAAATCAATCATCTCACAAATAAATAAGTAATTATCCGATAATTCAATTAATTATAATTAGTTCCAACAAATTAATTAATTAATATAAATGATTGATTATTAAAAATTGGGGTGTTACAACCCTACCCCACTTAAAAGATTTTCGCCCTCAAAAATTACCTTAACGAATAACTCGGGATAAGACTCCCTCATCTGACTCTCAAGCTCCCAAGTCACATTTCCACCAGCCGGTCCTCCCCAAGCAACCTTCACCAAAGCAATCTCTTTACCTCGAAGCTACTTCAACTCCCGATCCTCAATTCGCATAGGTGATGTCTCCACAGTTAGGTTATCCCTCACCTGTACATCATCGACTTGGACTACATGAGACGGATCCATAGTGTATTTCCTCAACTGAGATACATGGAACACATCATGAAGGTTAACAAGTGACGACGATAATGCAACCTGATAGGCTACCTCTCCTATCCTCTGTGAGATCTGATAAGGAACCAATGAAACGCAGGTGTCAACTTACGCGAATTCAATTTCCTACCAACACCAGTCACAGGAGTAACTCGAAGAAACGCGTGATCTCCTTCTTGAAACTTCAGTGCTTTTCTTCGTTTGTCATGATAACTCTTCTGAGACTCTGAGAAATCTTCATCTTCTCCTGAATTATCTTAATCTTCTCAGTGGTCTGTTGGACTATCTCAGGTTCAACCACAATACTCTCCCCTGACTCGTACCAACACAATGGCGTCATACACCGTCTACCATACAATGCCTCAAACGGTGCCATACCAATACTCGAATGAAAACTATTGTTGTAAGTAAATTTAATCAAAGGTAAGTAGTTATCCCAAGCTCCTCCCTTTCCCAACACACAAGCTCTCAAAAGATCCTCAAGTGACTGAATCGTCCTCTCAGTCTGACCATCGGTCTGCGGATGATAAGCAGAACTCAAACATAACTTTGTACCCAAAACACTTTGCAAACTCTCCTAAAATCTCGAAGTAAACCTCAGATCTCTATCTGACAAAATGCTAGGCGGAATACCATGCAAACTAATAACCCTTTTAATGTACAACTTTTCCAATCTCTCCAACGGGTAATCCATTCGCATAGGAATAAAGTGAGCAGATTTAGTCAATCTATCCATAATAACCCAAATAGCTTCAAAGTTACTCGGTGTTCTAGGTAAACCAGACACAAAATCCATAGATATGCTATCCCATTTCCACTCAAGAATAGACAACGGTTGCATCCAGCTCGACATTTTCTGATGCTCAATCTTTGACTTTTGATAAGTCAAACAAGAATATACAACCTCGGAAATATCCTTCTTCATACGAGGCCACCAAAATACTTTCCTCAAATCTTGATACATCTTAGTAGGACCCGGATGAATACTCAATCCGCTACGATGCCCTTCTTCAAGAATACTCTTCTTCAGCTCAACAATATCTGGAACACAAACTCTATCACGACATCTAATGATACCATTTTCATCAATCCGAAAATCACCACCTTGACCTTGACTGATCAAAGTCAATCGATCAACTAAACGCAAATCAGATTTCTGTCCTTCTCGAATCTCATCAAGAATACCACTAGTAAGCTTCAACATACCAAGCTTAACTCCGTAAGAAGTCTTCTCACACACCAAACTTAAATCACGAAATTGCTCAATCATTTCCAACTCTTTTACCATCATCATCGACATATGCAAAGATTTCCTACTCAATGCATCAGCTACCGCATTTGCTTTACTCGGATGGTAATTCAAACCAAAATCATAATCTTTCAAAATTTATAACCATCTCCTTTGCCTTGCATTCAATTCTTTCTGATCAAAGAGATACCTCAAACTCTTATGATTACTATACACTTCAAATCTCATATCAAACAAATAATGCCTCTAAAGCTTCAACACAAATACAACGGCGGCCAACTCTAAGTCATGCGTCAGATAATTCCTCTCATGCACTTTAAGTTTCTTTGAAGCATAAGCTACAACTTGTTGATTTTGCATCAACATACCTCCTAAACCCATCAAGGAAGCATCATAATACACAACAAACGATTTTTTCGAATTCGGCAAAATCAAAACACGAGCTGTCATCAATCTTCTCTTAAGCTCTTGAAAATTTTATTCACAATTTGTATCCCAAACAAAAGCTTGACCCTTCCTAGTCAACTGCGTCAACAACAATGATAACTTGGCAAATCCTTCAATGAACTTCCGATAATAACCTGCCAAACCAAGAAAACTTCTAATCTCAAAAACTGATTTGGGAGTCTCCCATTGCATTACCGCTTCAACCTTCGACGGATCAACTGCAATACCTCTACTCAAAATCACATGACCAAGGAAACTCACTTCCTTCAACCAAAACTCACACTTAGAAAGTTTAGCATACAACTGCTTCTCTTTTAACACAGATAACATAATCCTCAAATACTCGACATGTTCTTCTTCACTCTTTGAATAGATCAAAATATCATTAATGAACACCACCACAAACTTGTCCAAATAAGGATGGAAAATCCTATTCATGTACTTCATAAATACACCTGGTGCATTAGTCACACCAAATGGCATCATAGAATACTCATAATGTTCATACCCCGTTCTAAAAGCAGTCTTCTGAATATCTTCAGCCTTCACACGAATCTGATGATACCCAGATCTCAGATCTATCTTACTAAAGACACTCGCACCAATCAACTGATCCATCAAACCATCAATCCTCGAAAGTGGATACTTATTCTTGATATTCATCTTGTTCAATTGTCTGTAGTCCATGCAAAGTCTCATAGAACCTCCTTTCTTCTTAACCAACAAAACTGGTGCACCCCACAGTGACACACTTGGACGAATAAACCTCTTCTCAAGTAGATCTTCAAGTTGACTCTTTAACTCTTTCAATTCCGATGCAGACATATGATATGGAGCCATAGATATCAGACTAGTTCCAAGAATTAAGTCGATCGCAAACTCCTCTGCTCGTTCTGGCGGTAAATCTCTTATCTCATCAGGAAAAACTTCTGGAAAATCACAAACAATTGGTAAAGAATCAATTGCTCCACTTTCACCAATGCTCAAAGTTTCCATCAACATAAACACCTTCGCACCATCTTGCATTGACTCATTCACTTGCTTAGCAGACATAAATAAGTCTCCTTCATCATCAGGTTTAGGAAAAATAACCATTTTGTCAAAACAGTTAATATAGACACGATTGAATTCCAACCAATTCATCCCAAGAATAACATCAAGTTGATCTAAGTGAAGACACACTAAATCAACTCCAAAGTCTTTACCAAAAATACTCAACAGACAATTCAAACACACATATGGGGTAGTTACTGAACCCATATCAGGAGTATCAATAACCATACCACCACTCATACTTGATAACTCAAGATTCAATCTCTTAACACAATCGAAGGAAATAAAAGAGTGTGTAGCTTCAGTATCAATTATAGCAACCAAAGGTATACCATTAATGAAGCACGTACCTCAGATCAACCGATCTTCACTAGTAGTCTCCGATCTTGATAGAGCAAACACTTTCCTATTCGCTTGAGCCTTCTTGAGTTTGTCACATCTGGTACTAATATGTCCTTGCTCACCACAGTTGTAGCAAGTCACTTTCTCATCGCTCCTGCACTCCATAGCTTTGTGGCCTAGCTTGCCACACTTGAAACATGTCTGCTTGTCGCAACTGCGAAAAACACCCGGCGGAAAACAGAAGAGTCGCCACCTTTCGTTATTTATTCCAAAGAGAGGGAAAGGAAACGATCAGAAAAACCTAACAAAAAGGGAAAAGATAAGGTCATCGCAACTAGGTCATGGGTTTGGGAGTCGGTTACACAAGGGGAAGGTATGAGCACCCCTCACGTCCGTCGTACTCGACGGGATCCACGTTTTGTTGTCTATCTAAAAGGGTGTTTATCTATCTAGTTAAAGGCTCACAGGACAAAAAGAAAAGAAAAGAGACTCGGCAGAGCGTCGCCGCTCTGTGCCTACGTATTCCCTCGTGCAATGGGAAAGTCAGAGTCCATGTAGTTCGGCTAACTACGGATGAAAGGTGGGGGAAGGTTTCTCGCCAAGACATCGCGTCTTGTGCCTACGTATTCTCATCTGGTATGTGAAATCAGAGCAAACGTAGTTCGGGATAACAAGAACACCGGTTGGTTCAGAATGTTTTACCCGAGTAGGGTTAAACCTTCGTTCTAGCAGTTAGGGACAACGCCTGTTTGTGGTAGAACCAAAGCTTAACAACACTCTTTTTACGAAAAGACTTTCCGATTAAGATCCTGAAGGACAAAAAGAAGTTTGAAGTTGTTTTTGTGTCGTTTAGAGAAGAAGTGTTTTGAGTTTAATTTGTAACTAATGTTGCACTAAAGACTATGACCTAGGATCGAATGCATCGCATATCGTCCAAAGGACATACGCTAACATTCTAGACAATTGAGAGGCAACCACCCAATTATCATTTCCAAGTAGCTTAAGGCTCGTAAGGCACAACATTCGTTAACCTTTGTTAAGTGTTTTGATATGATTTGAAGATGAGAAGGAGAGAGGACAAACTAAAGGGAGAGTAACTCAAACCTAATAGTTTCCATACAAAATGGTCCTAAGATTGAGATTAGGGAATGCTACCTAATGTTATCATGCATGGCTTCCAACCTAAAGTCTATCATAACCTCAAGAGAGATTAGAGATCTTATGGGGAGAGCGTGGTAAAGAAAAAGAAGAGAAGAGCAAACGAAAATGCAAGTATGCAAACACGTAATGCACAAATAGAATGAAGTGAGGGAGGAAAATAGTGTGGGGCAACAGCTGCCACATGCGCGTCTCGACCTTAAGCATGCATATGGAAGGCAAGAACATGCAACAAGAGCAAGCAACACATGAACATGCAAGCACATCATCACTTTGAACAACACATACACACATGTGTATCCAAACGGAAAACAAAAAGCATGTCGACAAAGTCCCGATTAAACAATCGAAACAGCGACAAAATGTCCAAAACATTTCACCCCTGATGCATCATATTGATCTACAATGATCCGATGTGAAACGATACTCAAACAAACAAGAAAATCAGCAAAACAGACCCACTGGCACAGTGTTAATCGGTTAACGCCAGAGGTTAACCGATTAACCACTTAAAAATGTTTGAAAATCTGGAAATTTGTACATGTTAATTGATTAACACCAGGCGTTAACCGATTAACACCTTGAAAACTTTGAAAATTTTGAATATCTGTACTGGTTAATCGGTTAACCAAATGTGTTAACCAATTAACACTGTGCCAACAACAGACAAACAACAACAAAGCAGTATGTTCAGCAAATAAGCACTTATCTGATCAACCGGATGATCGTATAATCACTTAATCACGAAATTAAACCAGCAAATCATGATTCAAACAACATGTAAACAGATTAACACAACCAAGTCATGAATCAAATGGATCAAATTAACCAAAACTCAATCAAATATGAAAATCCACATGATTATGCAAATAAGCTAAAAACAGATTCGGATCAAGAATTTCCAACCTACGAAGCGGATATTTGCTTCGGTTAGTGTTGATTCACTGGAAATAAGCAAATCGGAGCAAGAAAATTGTAGATTCTGAAGGTGAGAAAAACACTTAGAAGGGGGGGGGGGGTTGAATAAGGGTTTTAAAAACAACTTTGGAGATAGAAAAATAAGACAATATTTTTATCCTGGTTCGTTTGAACTCAAACTAATCCAGTCCACCCTACCAAGGTGATTTGCCTTTATCAACAAGGACTTAATCCACTATATCAAACTTGATTACAGTGTAAACCACTAAGACAACTGTCTTAGTCTTCTCAAGAAAATCTGACCACAACTTGGTCTTCTTAAGGAAATCTTTTACAAAGATAAAACTAACAATTTGTGTTAAAGGTTTTGCTTCTAACAAGCTATATCACAACCGTGATGTTTACACAAGATTAAGAATAAATATGAAAACTGTAAGCTTTGAAGAATATTTGAATGAGAGCTTGTAAGTGGGTTTTCTTTCAAGTGATTTATCAATATGCGTCAACGTTGGAAAGATGCTGAAGCTTGTTTAAATACTACTTCAAGTCCTTCTCTCAAAGACTGTGCATTGTTGTATGTTCTGCTGCCTCTGTTGCCTTTTTATCCTCTATTGACTTTTCTTTTCCAGGAAAAGGAATGTTCAGACATGTGCTTTGTGTCTGAATTCTTGTGTCATGCATAAATGAGGAATAGTGCCGTTGGAGCAGACGTTGGGATTAGCAACGGATCTTTTCTTTGAGCTGACATCTTTTCAACTGAATAAACTAACATCAGATCCTCTGATGTAGTTCCTTGTTCTTTAGATCAGAGTCTTTATGCAATAGTGCTTAAAGCGTGAATGTTACAAACAGCGCAGAGTTGAATATCAGAGCCTCTGTACTTGCAGCGTGAAGTACTTCCAGAGTCTTCTGAAATAATGATGTACGCTCTTTACTCAAATTCTTCTTAGCTTCACTCAAAGTCATCTATAGAAGATCAGAGTCTCTTCAAGCAGCGCTCAGAGTCTTCTGAAATGTTACTTCTGACGCTCAGAGTCTTAACGTTCTTTTCAGTTGCAGATGTAATTTTTGCTTCCAGATGAATATATAATTTAAGATCTGAAACAAAATTACTTAAACACAATTAGAGTATATATTTCCTTTATGCAAAATTTCATTTATTTTATCATCAAAACAATGAGATATATCAAACATCAATCTGTGTTCTAACAATCTCCCCCTTTTTGATGATGACAAAAACATAGGAAATTTTGTTCAATAATAAGAAAAATAAATATAACTCCCCTTGAGATTGTGAATCTCCCCCTTTTTGATGATGACAAAAACATAGGAAATTTTATTCAATAATAAGAAAAATAAATATAACTCCCCCTGAGATTGTGAATCTCCCCCTGAATTGAATACCATAAGAAAAATAAATACTTCCCTTTTTGATTGAGTATTCTTTTCAGATTCAGAGCCTAGTTTGGCTTTTCAGAATCAGAGCCTGGATCCTGAAGCCTGGTTTATTCTTTTCAGAATCAGAACCTGGTTTGTACTTTTCAGAATCATAGCCTGGTTTGGATCCTGATTTGGATCAGAGCCTGACTTAGAAGCTTTCAGAGTAACTTTTATGAATTAATTCAGATGCAACGTTATAGTTCTGAAAGACTAAAATTCAATGTTAGTTATAATTTGTTATGTCTGAATTCCATTATGGTAACTGTTTGTTTGAACAATTTTAATTTCCATTTTCTCCCCCTTTTTGTCATATCAAAAAGAAAAAACTTTTTAAGACACAAAAGAAGAACAGAGAAAAACGAATAAGATAAAACAGATAGAAACAGAAACCAAACAGATGCATTGATAATCAAAATATTCAGAGAATAACAAACATAAGCAGAACAAACATATTGTGCACAAACAACAGAAAAATAACTAAGGTTGTCGAGAGGCTATCATCTTCAGAAGGTTTGTGATCTTAGAAGTAGATTCTTCTTGCCTAGCCATCCATGTCTTGATTTCATCTGTTGTCTGTTCTTGCTTAATCATCCAAGATCTGATCTCTGTGTTGCTAGCTTCAAGCTTAGCAAACTTTTCTTCAAGATCTGGATTCTCTTTCTTGACTTCAGAAGATGCAGGAGCAGATTCAGACGGAGTCTCAGTAACCATAGTAGATGCAGTCTCTTGAATCACTGAGTCAGAAGCTTGATTCAGAACCATCAGAGCAGACTGATTTGACATAAGAGTTTCTTCAGCAACAGACACTTCTGGAGGAGCATCTTCAGACTTAGATTTTTCAGCAGGTGCATTGTCCAGAGGAAGAACTGAAGATCTACTCATGTTCAGAAGAGTTTGTTTGATAACTTCAGTAAATCTCACCTTTGCATCATCAGAGAAAATGGTGCGAAGGTTTGAAGCTACAGAGTTAAATCTTGACATGAATCTGTTCCAAGTGGCTTCAGAAGCATCTGGATTCACACTAGACAAGCACTCCTTCTTGACAGTAGACAGCCACATGTTTAATTCCTTTTTAAAACCATCAAATAAAGTACTAACATCCATCCTAGGTTTAGGGTTCAGAAAGTTTTCTAGGGAGGGTGTTTTGGTGGTTTCAGATGTGGAGGGTATGGAAAAAGAAGGAATGATGAAAAGAGGACGAGGATATGGTGTAGAGGGTTTAGTAATAGTCTTTGGTATAGATGGAATGACATTAGAAGGCATGGGACAAAATGGAACAAAAGTTGTTGTAGGTTTTGGAGTTGGTTGAGAGAGGATAAGATCAGATGAAATGGATACATCTGGTTGTTTTGGTTCATAACCATGGAGTGAGGGGGTGAGTTCACTTCTGGAGGTAAATCAGATTCAATAGAATCAGATGATGCAGAAGAGTGACAAGATGTTGAGGAAACATCAAAAAGAATTTTTAAAGGTTGAACATCAAGAACATCAGAATCAGGTATAAATGATTCAGAAGTTTTAGGTTGTTCTGGTCGAGGATCAGAGGGAATGGGTTTTTTTGGTTGTGGTTCAGAGGTTTGTGTTACTGGTGGGGGAATTTCAGAAGTTTGTTTTTCAGATGGGTGTTGTGAAGGTTCAGAAGGTTGTTTTGGTTTAGGAGTAGAAGGAATAGGTTCAGATGTTTCTAGTTCAGAAGGAATGGGTTCATATTCAGGAGGAGGAGAAGGGGAAGGTATAGGTTCATAGGTAGGAGAGTCAGATGCTAGTACTTCTTTAACAGTTTCTAAAATGGAATCTAAACTAGCAGCAGGAGGATTACCTTTTTGCTTCTTGACCCTCTTTGGTTTAACAGAAGCTGCCTCGCCAGAAGCTTTCCTTTTTGGTTTAGAAGCTCCTTCTTCTGAAACTTTCCTTTTCTTCCTATGTCTGTCTCCATAAAAATCTGGTTCAGGTTCGCCTGCTTTCTAAATCAGATGTTCTGGTAGAGGAGTTCCATCTGCTAGACACGTTGCTATATATTTTAGAATAATTTCCCTTGGTTCATTAGCGTAGAACAGAGGAAAATCATCTACTGGTATCCTTCTCTTGCTGACCTCGTCAGAGTTGATCTGTTTTGGTGCAGAAGTAAGTTCTTCTACAACCTTCATCCTCTGAAGACTTTTCCCATTCAGAGGTTTGCCAATCACAGAAGCTAATTCGTCCTTCATTCCAGCTTCTATCAGATGTCCAACCAAACCATTCTCAGTCAGAATATCTGAAATGAGTCTTCCCATTGGTATCCAATTTCTCATCTTCTGATGTTTAGTTCTGACTTCTTCTCTTGATTGTTTCATGTGAGTCCACAAATGATTGAAAAGCAGATAAGGCAGATCCATTTTTGTGCTCTGACTCAGACAGTACATGAAGTACATATGATCAGTGTTGACATAATTAGGAGAGTTTGAAGACTTCCTGTGATGTATGCATCCCATAAAGATCTTAGCCCAGATCCTGTAGTTTAGCTTCAGATCTTTCACTTTGTTAGAAGCTTATACAGATGAGCAAACTTCACTATAAACCTCTGTCATATCAATACGCCCAGCTGACAGATTTGTAAGACCATCAGTTTCTTCATAACCAACAAGCTTCCTGATCAAATCCTCAGTTATGATAATTTCCTTACCTAGAACTGATGAAACAATGAACTTAGGGTATGCAGCTGCATGGATCCAAAATTCTTTCACCAAACATGGATAAACTGGTCCCATCAGTCTATCAAAGAATTTTGTCCAACTTTGAGCATCAACAATGGGACGAAGATCAAACCCATTTCTGCAATAGATTCAAAGTTCACTATAGATTCACACAGAACTTCAAGTTTGTCAACCAGTGTGAGGAGGGTTCTAACTAGTTCTTTGAAAGCAACAGTACCCAAATTTGCAGAAGAGATAACAGTCATTGTTGATTGAAGTTGTTGAGAGGTTGATGAAGAGGTTTCCATTGATGAAGTAGAGAGGGGTTTAGGGTTACGTTGAGATTTGGGTTTTGAGGAGAAGATGAAAGAATGCAATAAGCAGAAATGCATAAGAAGAGTGAACGAGAGTGAAAAGTGTGAGAAGTGAAGTGTTGTGGAATTTATAGAGAAAGTTAGGGCACACAAGAGTCACACATTCAACATTTAGCATTTAATTAAACATTAAATCACATCAAACATAATCATGACAAGAAAAAAAGCATTTAATGATACTCACATCGCGTGGGGGGGGGGGGGGGGGGGGGGAACGAGAATTAAAATTAATTCAAACAGTACCTCTGAACGGCGTTTCAGTGCTGGACACTCAATCGATTCAGATTCAGATGACACGTGTTTGCTTGCATGTGCTTCTGAAACTCTTTGAGAAATGAAACGTTAGCCAACGTTCAGATCCTTTGAGACTTGTCAGTTCAGATTTGCACACAATAAATAAAATAATAAACAATAAATAAATAAATGAAATACTTCAGAGTTAAAACATTTTCCATCTGAGGAAATTTGCTTCTGATAAACATTTTATTCTGGACAGAAATCCATACTTATATTTTTCAGAATAAATTTAAATCTATCTTCAACAAGGGGTTTTGTAAAGATATCAGCCCATTGATGGTCTGTATCAACAAAGCTTAAGCTTATAATTCCCTTCTGAACATAGTCTCTAATGAAATGATGTTTAATCTCTATATGCTTTGCCTTAGAGTGTAAATAGGGTTTTTAGACAAGCATATAACAGAAGTATTATCACAGAAGATGGAAATGTTACTCTCATGAATCTGATAGTCTTCTAGTTGACTCTTCATCTAGAGCATCTGAGTGCTACAACCAGCAGCAATAATGTATTCTGCTTCTGTTGTTGAAAGTGCAATTGTGGGTTGCTTCTTGCTGAACCAAGAGATCAGATGACTTCCCAAAAACTGACAGCTTCCAGAAGTACTCTTACGTTCTACTCTGTCTCCAGCATAGTCAGCGTCACAGAATCCAACTAATTTATAATCATCAGATTTTCTGTAACACAAACCCACGTTAGTAGTACCTTTCAGATACCTCTAAATCCTCTTAACAGCTGTTAAGTGAGATTCTCTAGGATCTGATTGGAATCTAGCACACAAACAAACACTAAATAGAATATCAGTCTAGAAGCAGTCAAATACATAAGAGATCCAATCATACCTCTGTAGAGATTTTGATCTACCTTCTTACTTACCTCTTCTTTTCCAAGAGTGCTTGTAGGATGCATTGAAGTTTTAGCCAACTTACTTTCAGTCATATTAAACTTCTTCAAAAGCTCCTTCACATACTTAGTATGATGTATGTAGGTGCCTTCTGGAGTTTGATTGACTTGGATTCCCAGAAAGAATCTGAGTTCTCCCATCATGCTCATCTCGAATTCTGCCTGCATAGACTGAGCAAACTCCTTTCCAAGTGTAATATTGGTAGTTCTAAATATAATATCATCAACATAAATCTGACAGACTAAAATGTCTTTCTTAATTGATTTATGAAAGAGAGTAGTGTCCACTTTTCCTCTGATAAAGTTATTTTCCAAAAGGAAATTACTCAGCCTCTCATACCAAGCTCTGGGAGCTTGTTTTAAGCCATAAAGTGATTTCTTAAGTTTGAAAACATGTTCTGGAAATTTTTCATTTTCAAAACCTGGAGGTTGATGAACATACACTTCCTCTTCTATAAAACCATTTAAGAAGGCACTTTTAACATCCATCTGATATAGAGTGATGTTATTCTGTGTAGTAAAAGAAATAAGCAAGCGAATAGATTCTAACCTTGCCACAGGAGCATAAGCCTCTGTGTAATCTATACCTTCTTTCTGACTGTATCCTTGAGCCACCAGCCTAGCCTTGTTTCTGATCACTTCTCCTTGCTCGTTCAACTTGTTTCTGAAGACCCATTTTGTTCCAATGATGTTGAAACCTTGTGGTCTTGGAACCAGATCCCAGACGTCATTTATGGTGAATTGATTAAGCTCTTCTTGCATAGCAAGTATCCAATCATTATCGTTCAGAGCCTCATCCATAAAAGTAGGTTCAATGATAGACACCAACCCAAACAGTGACGTTCCATATGATCTGAGAAATGACCTTGTTCTGATAGGGTCATCCTTCTCTCCAATTATCATATCCTCTGGATGAAAGGATTTGATTCTGGATGATCCTTTAACATTTGGTTCTTCAGAAATTGTCAAGTTGTCCATCTGAGCAGCCAAGGGAGTAGCATCTGGCATTGCTTTTGGTGCTTCTGCTTGAGCTTTATCTACCTCTGATTCTTCAGAGTCTGTGAGAAGGACTTCTCTATCTGCAGAAATTTCAAGCTGCTTTGGCTTTTGATTGCCAAGCTTATCATCATATCTAACATGAATTGATTCCTCTACAATCTGTGTCTCAGTATTGTATACTCTGTAGCCTTTAGAGCGTTCAGAATATCCAAGCATGAAACACTTCTGTGCTTTAGAATTAAACTTGTTCAGATTCTCTTTAGTATTCAACATAAAACATACACATCCAAAAGGATGGAAATAAGAAATGTTGGGCTTTCTATTCCTCCACAGCTCATAAGGAGTCTTCTCCAGAAGAGGTCTAACTGACACTCTGTTCTGAATATAACAAGCTGTATTCACTGCTTCTGCCCAAAAATGTTTTGCCATCTTAGTCTCGTTGATCATGGTTCTGGCCATTTCTTGCAATGTTCTATTTTTCCTTTCTACAACCCCATTCTGTTGTAGAGTTCTAGGACAAGAAAAATCATGTGCAATTCCATTTTCTTTAATATATTTTTCAAAATATTTGTTTTCAAATTCACCACCATGATCACTTCTGACTTTAACAATTTTAAATTCTTTTTTGTTCTGGACTTGTTTGCAGAAGTCAATGAATTCAGAATGAGACTCATCCTTGTGTTTCAGGAATTTTACCCATGCTCATCTGCTGTAGTCATCAACAATGACTAATCCATACTTCTTACCTCTGATGGATGCAGTTTTCACTGGTCCAAACAGATCAATATGAAGCAGCTCTAATGGTCTTGAGGTTGAAACAACATTTTTTGTTTTGAAAGAAGATTTTAAAATTTTTCCTTTCTGACATGCTTCACAAAAAGCATCTGAGTTGAACTTCAACTGAGGAAGTCCTTTGACCAGATTGAGTTTATTAATCTGAGATATACGTCTCATACTAATATGCCCCAATCTTCTGTGCCAGACCCATTGCTCTTCGTTAACAGACAGAAGACATTTTGCATTCTGAACCTTAAGTTCTGAAAGATTGATTTTATAAATGTTGTTCTTCCTTTTTCCATTAAAGAGGATTGAGCCATCTTTTTTACTAAAAACTTTACAACATTTTTGATTGAAGATTATGTCATAACCATTGTCACTTAATTGACTTATGGACAATAGGTTATGTGTTAATCCTTCAACAAGTAAAACATTAGAAATAGAAGGGAGGTTACCATTACCTATAGTTCCAGAGCCAATTATCTTGCCCTTCTGGTTCCCTCCAAACTTCACATCACCTCCAGATCTAAGTTCTAGGCTTTGGAACATAGACCTTATTCCCGTCATGTGACGCGAGCAGCCAAAGTCCAGGTACCAAGATTGGTGTTTCAACTTTGCTGCTAAGGATGTCTGCAACAAAAATAATTTTGTCCTTAGGTACCCATATTTTCTTGGGTCCTCTGGGGTTAGTAGGTTTGAAATTCTTTCTGAATTTCTTTCCCTTGAAGGTATCTTTGTTCTTCTGAGATTTTGATTTATTAAACACAAGTTTCTTCAGATTAGAACATGTATGTTTAATATCATTTAAATGACCAAATTTGAAATGAGTATATAGAGGAGAATACGTTATGATCATTTTATCAACTGGTTTTGGATTTAAATCCTTCCTAGAAGGTGATTCATATCCAATTCCCTTTCTATTGTTTCTGCTTACGTTATAGATCATTGAAGCCATCTTGCTTCTATCTAGACCTCTAGCCAGAAACTTCTAAAAGCTATAGTCATACTCTTCTAAAATGTTTTTAGAGCATGATATAGGTTCTGAGTCAGATTTCTGAGCTTTTTCTAAATCATTTTTTATTTTAAGATTTGCTGCTTTAAGCTCAGCAACCTCAGACCTTAGCTGATCATTCTCAGATGCAAGACAGCTTTGAAGCTTCTTATATTTGAGTTTGATTTTGCTGTAGCCTTCCATAATTTTTGATAAACTTTCAGAAAGTTCTGCTCTAGTGAGTTCAGAAAATACCTCCTCAGAATCTGATTCTGATTCTGATCCAGCAGCTTCATCGTGGTCCTCCATGTCAGCCATTAGTGCTACATTAGCACACTGATCTTTAGATTCTGATGAAGATTCAGAAGCATCTGAATCATCCCACTTGGCCATTAAGACTTTCTTCTTCTTTTCAAACTTCCTTCTGGGTTTCTCCTTCAGAAGTTTGGGACATTCATTCTTATAGTGGCCAGGCTCCTTGCACTCATAGCACACTATATCTTTCTTTCCAGTTTTTTTATGTCCAGAAGAATCACTATGCTGATCAGATCTTTTGAAGTTTCTGAACTTCCTTTGTTTGTGCTTCCAGAGTTGATTAATCCTCTTGGACAGCAGGGACAGTTCATCTTCTTCTTTGGAAGATTCTTCAGAACTTTCTTCAATAACCTGCAATGCTTTAGCAGATTTGTTAGATTTTAAAGCAACTAACTTACCTTTCTTCTGAGGCTCGTCTTCCTCCAGCTCAATCTCGTGACTCCTTAAGGAACTGATCAATTCCTCTAGAGTGATCTTATTCAGATCCTTCGTGAGCTTCAGAGCTGTCACCATGGGTCTCCATCTTGTTGGCAGACTTCTGATGATCTTCTTGACATGGTCAGAAGTAGAGTAGGCTTTATCCAGAACCTTCAACCCATCAGTTAGGATCTGAAATCTTGAGAACATAGTTTCTACACATTCAGACTCCTCCATTTTGAAGGCTTCATACTTCTGGATGACGGCCAAAGCCTTTGTCTCCTTTACTTGGGAGTTCCCTTCATGCGTCATTTTGAGAGACTCAAACATATCAAATGCAATATCTCTGTTTGTTATTTTCTCATACTCAGTATGAGATATTTCATTTAACAGGATGGTTCTTGCTTTGTGGTGGTTTCTAAACTCCTTCTTCTGTTGATCAGACATAGATTTTCCGTCAACCTTTTTCCCTTCATCATTGGTAGGATGAATGTAACCATCAGTTACCAAATCCCACAAATTAGCATCATAGCCTAGAACGAAGCTTTCTATTCTATCTTTCCACTAGTCAAACTCTCACCATCAAACATGGGAGGTTTGGTGATGATTCTGTCTTTATCATCATATCTGTTGTTGTATGAAGTTGAAGTTGAAGTTAAAGTTGAGGCTTCAGCAGCCATGATGAATAAAGAACAAGATATTATGAGTTTTTCTCAACTGGATCTTTTCTGTTACGGTTAAGTGAGAGCACTGACAGAACCGAAGCTCTGATGCCAACTGAAGGTGAGAAAAACACTTAGAGGGGGGGAGGGGGGTTGAATAAGGGTTTTAAAAACAACTTTGGAGATAGAAAAATAACACAGTATTTTTATCCTGGTTCATTTGAAATCAAACTAATCCAGTCCACCATACCAAGGTGATTTTCCTTTATCAACAAGGACTTAATCCACTATATCAAACTTGATTACAGTGTAAACCACTAAGACAATTGTCTTAGTCTTCTCAAGAAAATCTGACCACAACTTGGACTTCTTAAGGAAATCTTTTACAAAGATAAAACTAACAATTTGTGTTAAAGGTTTTGCTTCTAATAAGCTATATCACAACAGTGATGTTTACACAAGATTAAGAACAAATATGAAAACTGTAAGCTTTGAAGAATATTTGAATGAGAGCTTGTAAGTGGGTTTTCTTTCAAGTGATTTATCAATATGCCTCAACGTTGGAAAGATGCTGAAGCTTGTTTAAATACTACTTCAAGTCCTTCTCTCAAAGACTGCACATTGTTGTACGTTCTGCTGCCTCTGTTGCCTTTTTGTCCTCTATTGACTTTTCCTTTCCAGGAAGAGGAATGTTCAGACATGTGCTTTGTGTCTGAATTCTTGTGTCATGCATAAATGAGGAATAATGTCGTTGGAGCAGACGTTGGGATTAGCAACAGATCTTTTCTTTGAGCTGGCATCCTTTCAACTGAATAAACTAACATCAGATCCTCTGATGTAGTTCCTTGTTCTTCAGATCAGAGTCTTGCAGCAATAGTGCTTAAAGCGTGAATGTTACAAACAGCGCAGAGTTGAATATAAGAGCCTTTGTACTTGCAGCGTGAAGTACTTCTAGAGTCTTCTAAAATAATGTTGTACGCTCTTTACTCAAATTCTTCTTAGCTTCACTCAGAGTCATCTGTAGCAGATCAGAGTCTCTTCAAGCAGCGCTCAGAGTCTTCTGAAATGTTGCTTCTGACGCTCAGAGTCTTAACGTTCTTTTCAGTTGCAGATGTAATTTTTGCTTCCAGATGAATATATAATTTAAGATCTGAAACAAAATTATTTAAACACAATTAGAGTATATATTTCATTTATATTATCATCAAAACAATGAGATATATTAAACACCAATCTATGTTCTAACAGATTCTTCAAGATCCAAATGTGTTCTTGTTGTAGGAGTGAGGATTCACCAAGATCAAGCCAAATAATCACTTCTAAAATCACTTCCAAGTTCAGATCCAATTTTGCACGAAAATTGAATGAAGAAATTGATTCGATGGAGGGAATGGATGAAGGTTTAGCTCTTAGAAATCAAGGATTCCAATGAAGAATCAATGATTTCAATGAGAAGAGCTTTGGTGAGGGCTTTGAAGTATGGAAAATTTAGAGAGTATTTGAGAGAATGAGATCAATTCTGAAAATGAGAGTGAATTCTGAGAGATTAGCCTCCTTTGGTTTGGAGTGGATCACTTAAATATCACTTAGGCTTGGATCCAAATGTAAGGTTTGGAATATGGTTTGTGAATTTTGGTTTGGAATGAGGAATGGGCATTTGGAGGGAAAATGAAATTAACCACAATTCAAATATGTTCTAGATCCTTCCCAAAGTGAAAATCAGATTTGCACATGACCAAAATTGGACCCCAAAATGGCTTGCATTGAAAATTCACGCGCACAGGCAAAATCTACACTGGTTAATCGATTAACCATATAGGTTAATCTGTTAACACCTTCAAAACTTCAGATTTGACCTGATTTTAACTTGGTTAATCGATTAACCATATTGGTTAATCGGTTAACACCTTCAAAATTTGAATTTTGGCGCCTTTTGGAGGGAAATCTGCCCGTTTGCCTGTTTCTTGCTGTTTTGAGCTCTGTTCAACTCTGAAACTTGCTTTTGAATATCATAGCCATGAAGATGCTTGTGATAGCCTGAATGCTTCTTTTTGAGATGTAAGTACCCTACAAAATAAAATAAAATCGATCGCCCGACCGCTGGGAAAAATAAATGCCAAAGCCTCTGATGCTTGCTGTTCAGGTTCATGCACTGAGATGAAAACTGAGTCGCGGGAAAGCCTTGATCCCTTGTCTCAAGAATGAATGTTATGTAGATGCAGAAATGCGAAAATGCAAAGAAGCAAAAGCCAGATATCGCTAAAACGGAAAGCCAAATTTTGGGGTGCTACAGCTGCCCCTATTCAAACAACTTGGACCTGAAGGGAGGAAAAGCATCCACTTTCAAACGTTCAAGGTATAAGGTGATTGAATACAAAAGAACTCAGAAATTTGCACCCTGAGGGAATGCAAAACAGCGAATACCAACCAAGAGTTGGAACACGACACCCTGGGGGATAACAATCCAATACGATCTGAACTTCATCCAATAGATACCAACCAAGAGTCGGGATAACAATTGAAGGATAACAACCAAGAGTCGGGATAACTCTCCCACAAGATAACAACCCTGCTGAGGAACAATAGAGAAAATCAACCAAGTAAACCGCATCTCGCGAGAAAATAACTTGATGACTTTCCTTCACCGGGGAAAGAGTAGACTAACCAGACGACTTCGTACAGGATAAACATCCATCTAAAGATACCATCCAAAAGACGGGATAATACTTACTCTCCAGGGATAACAACCAAGCACCACCAACCAAAAGACAGAATAACGTCAACAAGACGACCAAATCGGATATTACCACCTTATTGGGGAATCAAAGACTACCTACCAAAAGTTAGAAAACGTCAACCAAACCTTACCAACCAAAAGTTGGGATGACAACTCCGCTGAGGAATAGAGGAGGACTACCAACCAAAAGTTGGAACAACAACCAATCAGACCACCGACCAAAAGTTAGGATAACAACTGCAGGGGATAACATCCAACCAAGAGTTGGGAAACAAAGCTACTAACCAAAAGTTAGGATCACCAAGAAAAATCCTCTTCGACTAAAAGTCGGAACAAGAGCTACTAACCAAGAGTTAGAATAGAAGCTACTAACCAAGAGTTAGAATAGAAGCTACTAACCAAGAGTTAGGATAAAAGCTACTAACCAAGAGTTAGGATAAAAGCTACTAACCAAGAGTTAGAATAACAAAGATTGCCACCCAAGAGTTGAAACGAAGACTCTGCAAGGGGAAACCAGAGATTACCAACCAAAAGTTGGGATCACCTTATAGGCCAACCAAAAGTTGGAACACCAACACAATAATTTGGACTACGCTGGGGAGTACCAATCAAAGGTTAGAATCCCCGACATTGCTGAGGAAAATAAGGATTAACCACCAAAAGTTTGAATAACATCCAAATACTAATGAGTCACCAACCAAGAGTTAGAATAAACAAAGATCACCAACCAAGAGCTGGAATAAAACAAAGATCACCAACCAAGAGTTGGAATAAGGACTCTGCAGAGGAAATCGAAGATTACCAACCAAAAGTTGAAGATCCAAACACAACAATTTGGACTGTGCTGGGGAATACCAACCAAAAGTTGAAGATCCAAACACAACAATTTGGACTGCGCTGGGGAATACCAACCAAAAGTTGGGATAATGCACCCAAAATAGGTAGGCAACAGAATCAACCGACTCACGACTTGCAAAGAGAGGTTCAAACACACAACTCTGCCAAGGAACATCAGTTCACTAACCACTCTGTTGGGTGAGCGATGTATGACCAACAGACTCGACCAGGGAGGAAAACACTCACAAGCGACTCACCTGAGGAGAATGGTGACGTTTAATCAAACGAACCAACTGAAGAAAGAAAACGTTTAACTAAACAACTAGCTGAGAATAATCCAACAACATGAATAACCCAAAGATCCATCCTGACGCGGATAACACGAAAACGCCTTGAATCAAACAGCCTCTGCTGAAAAGACATACAATCTTAAAGATACCAATCCTAGCTTATGCTTCAGATGCATATGTTTGAAAATGGTGCAATGCTCCATACGAAATGGAAATTCTACGCATTCGGGAGGATGCTATGCAAAAATGCAAACACAAAGGAACCACCCTAGCAACATAAATGCTGGAGAGAAGCGACCAATTCGGCCGGGGAGAAATAGGACGTGCCGAGTACGATCAGACTCATACTGGGGAACAAACAAGCCCTGGATGACCTCCTTATAAAGCACCTTTCGGATACAACCGTTCTAAAGAGAACAAAACTCCACTCCGCTGGGAATCAAAACTCTACTGAGGAAAATGCCTTGGATGGCTTCATAGAAAACAACTCTTATGGAGGTCAAATGCCTAGGCTAGGGGAAACGCCCAGAACAACCCTCCAACACTCTGGGGAATAAACACATTCAACCAGGGAGAACCGTTCAGAATACGACCCTGCTGAGAAGTAAAGTAAACTGTTGGGAAATAGCTCCACTCTGCCCGGAAAGAAATTCCACCCTGTTGGAGAATATCAAATACTTCTACTAAGAGCTCCATTCTACCGAGAAATGGATCACGCCTCGCCTAAACATCTGTCATGTCGAGGAAATCAGCACTGAACTCTGCTTGGGGACGAAACCTTGAATACCGATACTACTGGGAAAACACCAGAAAGTCGACTCCGTTGGGGAGAAGGCGTCGAAAACGTTGCCTTCGCTGGAGAATAACTACACACTTCCGCTGGCGATACCTAACTTGATAGTGAGACTCTGCGGGTAAGACAAAATCTCTGCTAAGGGAGAAACGAATCTGTATTATAATTTCAATGTTGTGGAGGAACACCTCTGCTGGGGAGATCTGTCACCCTGCAATAAAACAAAAGAATGCACACATACGAAATGGTTACCTTAGTTACCATTCATGACACTTACCACATGAGCAAAGTCATTTGCTTTCGTTACGCTCTATAAAACCTCCTGTTTTCACCTGCAGTGTTTATCAAAATATCAGACATTTTTGCAAATAAAACAGTAAAAGTAAAGCAAGAACGGGAATGCTCTTTGACTGAAGTGAATACTTTATTGATAAAAGTCCTGTAAATAGGCAAGTTACAATTCAGATGCAATTCCTGAAAAGAGGCAATTGCATAAAAGCAAAAGAATATATACAAATGTCGGCAACATGGAAAAAGACAACCACCATGTGTCGATTCGGCTATGACTCGTATGTCTTTGATGTGCCCCATGTTTTTCCTTCTGAAAAGATTGACTGGACTGATTCCTTTCCTTCGGGATAACTGCTCGTAAGCTCACAGATTGAACGCAGACCGCAGTCATTTGCTTTCAAATCCCTAACTTTTTCCTGGATCGCCCTTTTGGGTTTTCAATCCACTGGGATACCCATTTTTGCCAAAGTCGCCTTTTCAGGTTTTCAACTTTGCGGGTTTACATCTTTCTTTTTTGTCCCTAATTTTTGCTCGAACCTTCTCTTTTTCATGGTTCACCGGGATGCCCCATTTTTAAAGGTGAGAAAATACTTAGAAGGGGGGGGGGGGGGAGGGGGTTGAATAAGTATATTGAAAATATTATGGCAATAAAAACTCAAAGATTTTTATCCTGGTTCGTTGAACTTAACCACTCCAGTCCACCCTATCAAGAGTGATTTGCCTTTCTCAACAAGGACTTAATCCACTATTAATCAAACTGATTACAATAGCAAGCACTAAGAACAACTGTTCTTAGTCTTCTTAAGAACAACTGATCACAACTGGATCTTCTTAAGGACTTTTACAATCAAATGTAAAACTAAAACAAGTGTTTAAATTGCTTCTAAGTAAGCTATATCACAACTGTGATTTTACACTTATGTTTTAAGAACTTTGAAATAAATTCAGCAATGAGTATAGATTGTATGAGAGCTTTTCTTTAAATTCTTTCAATATTTCGTCAACTGAAGAAGAGTGATGGAGTCTTGCTTTTATAGACACAGAAGTCCAAGTTGTTTTCACGTTGAAGGTTGTGTACTGAAAAGGGCTGTAGCCTTTTTGTCTTCACATCACATGACCTTTCCTAGAAGTAGAATGCACAGATAAATCCTTTTTGTCTGTGTTCTTGTGTCTAGCATAAATGAGGAAAGAATCGTTTGGCCAAACCAACAAACATAACTTTGAATTCTTCTTCAAAAAGTTTCAGCAAATAACATCAGAGCCTTGAGTGATCAGAGTCTTTAATGTTCATCAGAGTTTGCTGATTCAGAGCATTGCAGCATGTGTGCTTTCAGCGTGTAATAAATCAGAGCAGAGTTTGGGATCAGATCCTCAGTACTGGCAGCGTAGTACTATCAGAGTCTTCTGAAATAAACTAAGCTAGAAACTCCTCAGTACCGGTAGCTTCTGCTTCAGATTCTTCTGTAGCTTCTGCTTCAGATCCTTCTGTAGGCAGTGCTCAGAATCTTCTAGGAGATGCTTCTGATGCTTTAGAGCCTTGCATAATTTCATGTTCAGATCTAATTTGCTTTCAGAATAATATACACTTTAATATCTGCAGCAAACATTCTTAAACAACTTTTAGAGTATATAATTTCTTAATACAAAATATCGTAAGAGTTATCATCAAAACATAGAGATATAATTAAGAACCAATCTGTGTTCTATCAATCTCCCCCTTTTTGATGATGACAAAAACATGGGAAATTTTGTTCAATAAAAATATAATTATAAATCCCCCTGAGATTATGAATCTCCCCCTAAATTTAATACTTAGAAGGAATAGAAACTTCCCTTTTTGCATGAGTATTCTTTTCAGAATCAGAGCCTGATTGTTCCAAAAAAAATTAGATCTTGACTTGGAAGGATGTTTCAGAATCAGAGTCTGATTGGTTAAACTTGATCTGGGGGTCTCAGAGTTACTTTTAATGAATTGTCAGATTTTTCAAATGTTCTGAAATACTAAGAGTTCACGTTAGTTATAATTGATATGTCTGAATTTCATTTAGGTAGAGTTTATTTGAACAGTCAAATCCATTTTCTCCCCCTTTTTGTCATAATCATAAAGTAAAACTTTTAAAGACAAAATAAAAGGAAATACAGAAAAGATGCATTCATGTAGAGAAAACATCATAGTCATTCATTCATTCAGATAACAAACAAACACATCATCAGATAAGAATTTCAAGTACATGTGCACAAACATCAGATACAGAAAAACATAAAACTAGGTTTGCTTGGACAGAATCATCTCCAGAAGTTGAGTGATCTCATATGAGGATTCTTCTTGCTTTGTCATCCATTTTGCCATGTTTTCATTCTTCTAATCTTGCTTAGACATCCATTATGCCATGTTCTCAGTATTCTGATCTTGCTTGGCCATCCATGACTTGATCTCAGATTGCCCAGCTTCCAAAACTGCAATCTTATCTTCCAAATCTGGATTCTCTTTCTTGATCTCAGTAGAGGTAGATGGAGTAGATTCTTGTGTAGGAAAAGAAGCAGAGTCAATTTCCATTGGGGATGCAGAGTCAGGAGCGACAGATCCAGAGGGATTTTCCACAATTGTCATAGCTAGTGGATTTTCTTCAGAAGCAGATTCAGCAAAAAATTCTGTAGCAAATACTCCAGAAGATGAAGGAACATCTTCAAGAAGCAAAGGTGCAGATCTTTTCACATTCCATATCATGCTTCTGGCAGTTTCAGCAAATCTAAGCTTCGCATCATCAGAACAGACGTTCTTCAGATTTGAGGCAACAATATTGAATCTGATAATGAAGCTATTCCAGATAACATCAGATTCATTTGCATCCATGGTTGACAAGCATTTCTTCTGAACAGAGCCTAAATTCATCTTTATTTCTTTCAGAAAATTTGCAAATAGAATATCAACGTTTAGCCTATGTTTTGGTTTGAGAAGGGTTTCCAAAGTGAATGGCTTGGGTTGAGGTGGAGGTGGTATGGTAAATTTTGGAATGATGATCAGAGGACGAGGGTAGGAAGGAAAAGATGAATGGTCAAATGAAGAAATAGTAGTTTTGGATCTGGATAAGGCATGAACCAGAGATGGTTTTACACGTGATGCAGAGGGAACAACATCAAATATAGTGGAAGTGTAGGGAATTAAAACATATTTATCAGACAACAAAGGTTCTGATGAAGTGATATCTGGCAGTTCCTTTAAGTAGGTTTGAAGTACATATGGTAAAATGGTTGAAGACTTAGGTTTAAAAGGAGTGGTAGAGTCAGATGGTTCTATTCGGGTATAAAAGTTTTTAATCTTTAGACCAGAAGGAAGGGGATCAGAGGGGTGTGGTTTAAAAGAAGCAACTGAAACAAACTCAGATGTCCTGGGTTTAGGTTTTGGAGTGGGTGCAGGAATGATAGTTTCAGATGAAATAGGTGGATCAAATTGTCTAGCTTCAAATTCTCTGAGAGAAGGGGGTGAGATAACATCAGGATGGACATCAGATTCAGATGAATCAGATGAGGTGGTTGGGGTACAAGATGTGGAAGATACATCAAACACAGTCTTGAGAGGTTGTACATCTAGAACCTCAGAGTCAGGTATGTTAGATTCAGTAGGATTGGATGGTTCTGGTTGAGGATCAGAAGGTGTGGATGTTGGTGGATCAGAAACAACTGGTTCAGATGCAACTTGTTCAGATGCAAAAGTTTCAGATGCAACTGGGTCAGATTGTATAGGTTCAGATGCAACTGGTTGTTGAATTTCAAGTTGTTGTTATTGTGTTGTAGGTTGTTCTGTTGGTGTTGTTTGTGGTTCTGATTGTGGAATATCAGATGATTTATGTAGTGTTGTGGAAACAAGATCAGATGGAATTTGTTAAGTAGGAATTTTTGATGGTTCAGAGGTTTGAGATGGAGCAGGAATAGTTTGATTTTGAGTGGGAGGAGGTTCAGGCATATAACTAATTGTTGATACATCTACTGCAATTTTAGAAAGAGAAGGTAAAGATGTTTTAGTACCTTTTGTCTTGATGCATTTGGTAGGAACAGAGGGAACTTCTCCAGAAGCATTTCTCTTAATCTGCTTCTGTGGTTTTTCAGTAACTCTCTGTTTCTTCTGAGCGGCAGCTTCGTCTGCCTCTAATTGTCTTCTTTTCCTCATGTTCTCTTCATAAACATCTGGCATAGGTTCTCTAGCACGAATCAGAATATCAGCAGGAATAGGTGTTCCATCTACTTTTCATGCTTCAATATATCTAAGAATAATATCCCTAGGTTCTTCAGCACCAAAGATTGGAAAGTCTTAAACTGGAATCCTTCTCTGACTTACTTAAGTAACATTCAGCTTATTAGGAGCAGTTGTGAGTTCATCCACAAATTTTAGCCTCTGAAGACTCTTTGCATTCTAGGGTTTTCCAACTATTGTCTCAAGCGCCTCTTTAACTCCAGCTTCATAAAGAGCAGCTACCAGACCATTCTCTGTCAGAATGTCTGAGATCAATATTCCAAAGGGAATCCACATCCTGATCTTTTGTCCCTTAGTCTTAATGGATTCTCTGGATGCATTGATATGATTCCACATATGCATGAAGAGAATGTATGGAAGATCTACTTTTGTACTCTGACTTAAGCAGTACATGAAATAGAGTTGTTCATTGTTCACATAATCTGGAGAATTTGTGGATTTTCTGTGATTGATGTATCCCAGAAAAATCTTTGCCCAGATTTTGTAGTCAGGTTTCAGATCCTTATACTTATTTGAGGCTTGTCCAGATGCAATGACTTCCTCATAAACTTCTTCCATGTCAACACGCCCAGCTGGCAGATGACAAACTCCATCAGTCTCCTCATAGCCATGAGTTTTCTGATGAGATCTTCAGTGATTATGATCTCTTTTCCCAGAACTGAAGAGAGGATAAACTTTGGGTAAACAGGTGCATGAATCCAAAATTCCTTCACTAAGTGTGGATATACTGGACCAAACAATCTGTCAAAATACTTAACCCAACCTTGTGCATCAATAATAGAACGCAAATCAAATCCATTGTCAGCCAGAGAGTCAAATTCCACCATGGATTCACAAAGAACTTTAAGCTTATCAACAGGAGTTAACAAAGTTCTCACAGGTTCCTTAAATGGAGTAACACCCATATTTGATGATGCAACTGCAACCATAGATGATTGAAACTGAGCTGAAGTAGAGGATGATGTTGCCATTGTTGAAGATGAAGAAGATTTGGATGAAGGTTTAGGGTTTTGATGAAGAGAAAATAGCAAACATAAATGCATATATTGTTTGTGAAGTAAAAACTGTGAAATGGTGTAATTTGTGGTATTTATAGAGAGAAGCTATGGCACACAAACAAACACATTTAGCACGTATTCACTTAGCATTAAATGGCATTTAATGAAAAGAATAAAAATCATTTCAAAGCATTAATTGATTCTGACAATTTGGGGGGAAACCCAAGATTTTAACTATTCAAACAATACCTCAAATGTCTCTTTAGTAATGTGTACGCCATCTTTTCAGATTCAGAGTGACACGTGTTTGCTTGCATGTGCTTCTGAATTCTCTTTGAGAAATGAAACGTTAGCCAACGTCCAGATCCTCTAAGATTGGTTAGTTCAGATACACACAAAAATAATAATCATTCAAGAAATCAAACAATTGACAAATGAAATACTTCATAGTTTTAAGCATTTTGCATCTGAGAAGTTTGCTTCTGATAAATATCATTCTGGACAAAAATCCATATCAATATTTTTCAGAATAAACTTGAACCTATCTTCAGCAAGGGGTTTTATGAAAATATCTGCCCACTGATGATCTGTATCAACAAAGGCTAAGTTTATAATACCCTTCTGAACATAGTCTCTGATAAAGTGATGTTTAATTTCTATATGTTTTTCCTTAGAGTGTAAAATAGGGGTTTTAGACAAACATATAGCAGAAGTATTATCACAGAATATAGAAATATTACTCTCAAAGATTTGATAGTCTTTTAGCTGACTTTTCATCCAGAGCATCTGCGTGCTACATCCAGCAGTAGCAATATATTTTGCCTCTGTAGTTGATAGCATAATTGTAGGTTGTTTCTTGTTGTACCAGGAGATTAAATTTCTTCCTAGAAATTGACAACTTCCAGAAGTACTTTTTCTTTCCACTCTGTCTCCAGCGTAATCAGCAACACAGAATCCAACTAATTTAAAATCATCAGATTTTCTGTAACACAAACCCACATTAGAAGTACCTTTAAGATACCTCAGAATTCTCTTAATAGCTGTTAAGTGTGATTCTCTAGGATCTGATTGGAATCTTGCACACAAGCATACACTAAATAAAATGTCAGGTCTAGAAGCAGTTAAGTAGAGAAGAGATCTTATCATACCTCTGTAGAGTTTCTAATCTACTTTCTTACTAACCTCTTCCTTACCAAGAGTACTTGTTGGATGCATGGGAGTCTTTGCCATCTTACTATCAGTCATGTTAAACTTCTTCAGAAGATCTTTAACATATTTGGTCTGATGAATGTAAGTGCAATCTGGAGTCTGGTTGACTTGAATTCCCAGAAAGAATCTCAATTCTCCCATCATGCTCATCTCAAACTCAGCCTGCATACATTGAGCAAACTCCTTTCCCAGCATAACATTGGTAGATGCAAATATAATATCATCCACATATATTTGACAAATTAACAAATCGTTCTTAAATGTTTTACAAAAGAGTGTTGTGTCCACTTTGCCTCTGATAAAAATTTTCTCCAGAAGATAATTGCTTAATCTCTCATACCAAGCTCTGGGAGCTTGTTTTAAACCATAAAGAGATTTCTTTAGTTTAAAAACATGTTCTGGAAAATTTTCACTTTCAAAACCAGGAGGTTGGTGAACATAAACTTCTTCTATAATTCCATTTAGAAAGGCACTCTTAACATCCATCTGATATAGAGTGATGTTATTTTGTGCAGCAAAAGAAATGAGTAAACGAATCGACTCTAACCTGGCTACAGGAGCATAAGTCTCTTGCTGGCTATAACCTTGAGCAACAAGCCTTGCTTTATTTCTTTCAACTTCTCCTTTTTCATTCAACTTATTTCTGAAGACCCATTTAGTTCGAATTATGTTGAATCCCTTTGGTCTTGGAACCAAATCCCAAACATCATTTCTTGTGAACTGATTGAGCTCTTCTTGCATGGCAATTATCCAGTCATTGTCTTGCAGAGCTTCATCCACAAAAGTTGGTTCAATAACTGACACCAACCCAAATAATGATGCTTCAGATGATCTGAGGAGGGTCTTATTCTTATGGGGTCATCTTTCTTTCCAATGATCACATCCTCTAGGTGAGAGGCCTTGATTCTGGAAGATAATCCTCTAACATTTGATTCTTCATAAATGTTCAAGTTGTTCATTTGAGAAGCTAAAAGAATTGCATCTGGTGTTGCTTCTGGTTCCTTCACTTGAGCTTTTTCTGCCTCTGAGCCTTCAGAGTCTGTGAGAATTACTTCTCTATCTGCAGAACTTTCAAACTGCTTTGGCTTTTCAATGCCAAGCTTATCATCAAATCTAACATGTATAGATTCCTCCACAATCTGTGTTTCAGTATTGTATACTCTGTAGCCTTTAGAGTGTTTAGAATAGCCAAGCATGAAACACTTCTGTGCTTTAGAATCAAACTTGTTAAGATTCTCTTTAGTGTTCAACATATAGCAAATACATCCAAAAGGATGAAAATAAGAAATGTTGGGCTTTCTGTTCCTCCACAATTCATAGGGAGTCTTTTCCAGAAGAGGTCTTACAGACACTCTGTTCTGAATGTAACAAGCTGTGTTTATTGCTTCTGCCTAAAAATGCTTTTCCAGATTAGTCTCATTGATCATGGTTCTAGCCATTTCTTGCAGAGTTCTATTTTCCCTCTCTACAACTCCATTCTGTTGTGGAGTCCTAGGACAGGAGAAATCATGAGCAATGCCATTTTCATTAAAATATTTTTCAAAATATTTGTTTTCAAATTCGCCACCATGATCACTTCTGACTTTAACAATTTTGAAATCTTTTTCATTTTGGACTTCTTGTTTGCAGAAGTCAAAGAACATAGAATGTGACTCATCCTTGTGTTTTAGGAATTTCACCCATGTCCATCTGCTATAGTCATCAACAATGACTAATCCATACTTCTTGCCTCTGATGGATGCAGTTTTCACTGGTCCAAACATATCAATGTGAAGTAATTCTAATGGTCTTGAGGTTGAAACAACATTCTTAGATTTAAAAGAAGATTTTGAAAATTTTCCTTTTTGACATGTTTCACAGAGAGCATCTGAATTGAACTTCAACTTAGGAAGTCCTCTGACCAGATTGAGTTTATTAATCTGAGATATACATAGGATTGAGCCATCCTTCTAACTAACAGCTTTACAACATTGTTGATTAAAGATTATATCATAACCATTGTCTCTTAATTGACTTATGGACAATAGATTATGCTTTAATCCTTCTATAAGTAAAACATTAGATATAGAGGGAAGGTTACCATTGCCAATAGTACCAGAGCCAATAATCTTGCCCTTCTAATTCCCCTCCAAACTTCACTTCTCCTCCAGATTAAGCTCCAGGCTTTGGAACATAAACCCTTCTCCCGTCATGTGACGTGAGCAGCCAGAGTCCAGGTACCATGACTGGCGTCTTGACTTTTCTGCTAAATACATCTGCAACAGGGATTATCTTATCCTTTGGTACGCAGATCTTTTTGGGTCCTTTTGGGTTAGTTGCCTTGAAAGTTTGTCTGAACTTTTGTCTTTTTACAATAGGTTTGTTCTGACTGTCTTTAGGCTTAAACACAGGAACATTCTGATCAGAATGTGTGTGTTTGATATCATTCAGATGACCAAACTTGAAATAAGAGTATAAGGGAATTTTCTTAATAGCAAGTTTATCAACAGGCATTGGATTTAAATCCTTTCCAGAGGAAGATTCATATCCAATTCCTTTCCTGCTGTTTCTGCTAACTCCATAGATCATTGAAGCCATCTCGCTTTATCTATTCTCTTAGCCAAAAACTTCTGAAAGCTGAAGTCATATTCTTCTAAAATGTTTTTGCATTTAGACATAGTTTCAGACTCAGAGTCTTGTTGAGCTTTTTCAAAATTAGTTTTCATTTTTAAATTGTTTTCTTTAGCTTAGCAACTTCTGACTTTAACAAATTATTCTCAGATTCAAGATTGCATTTAAGCTTCTTGCATTTGAGCTTAATCTGGGTTTTAGTTTTTTCAGGACTTTTGATAAAACTTTAATAAGCTCTTCCCTAATAAGATTAGAAAGTACCTCTTCGGAGTCAGATTCAGAATCAGATTTCAGATCTAGATGATCCTTCAATCTAATCTTCCACATCTGCCATCAGAGCCATGTTGGCGCATTCATCTTCAAATTCTGATGAAGATCCAGATTCATCTGAATCATCCCAGGTTGCCATTAGAACCTTCTTCTTATGCTCAGGCTTTTCTTCTAGGCTTTTCTTTTTGAAGCTTTGGATACTCATTCTTGTAATGGCCAGGGTTGTTTGCATTCAAACAAACAACTTCCTTCTTTCCAGATATTTTTGGTCCAGAGGATTCCTTGCGCTGATCTGGCTTCTTGAAGTTCTTGAACTTCCTCTATTTGTGCTTCCGGAGTCTGTTGATTCTTCTAGACAGCAAGGACATTTCATCTTCTTCTTTAGAAGAAGACTCTTTAGAACTCTCTTCTAACACCTGCAAAGCTTTCACAGATATGTTAGATTTTAAGGCAAATGACTTACCTTTATTTTGAGGCTCATCTTCCTCAAGTTTAATTTCATGGCTCCTCAGTGAGCTGATTAGCTCCTCCAAAGTGATCTTGTTCAGATCCTTAGCAAGCTTCAGAGCAGTGACCATAGGTCTCCATCTGATAGGCAAGTTTCTGATGATCTTCTTCACATGATCAGCAGTTGAGTAGCCTTTGTCCAACACTTTTAGACCAGCTGTGAGGATCTGGAATCTAGAGAACATAGTTTCTATAGACTCAGATTCTTCCATTTTGAACGCTTCATACTTCTGTATTAGCGCTAGAGCCTTGGTCTCCTTGACTTGTAAGTTTCCTTCATGTGTCATCTTCAAAGACTCAAACAAGTCAAATGCAGTTTCTCTGTTTGTGATCTTCTCATACTCAATATGAGATATTGCATTTAACAAGATTATTCTAGCTTTATGATGATTTCTGAACTCTTTCTTTTGGGCTTCAGTCATGGATTTTCTATCAATTTTCTTTCCATCCCCATCAGTGGGATGAACATACCCATCAATGACTAAGTCCCATAAATTAGCATCATAACCAAGGAAGAAACTTTCTATCTTGTCCTTCCAATAATCAAATTTCTCCCCATCAAACATAGGGGGTTTTGTGCTGATTCTTTTCCCTTTCTTCATATCTGTTGTTGCTGTTAGATGTTCAAGTTTCAACCATAATAACAACCAAGAATATATATCAAAGTTTTCTCACTGGATTTTTCTGTCACGGTGAAGTGGTTAGCACACACAGAACCGGAGCTCTGATGCCAACTGAAGGTGAGAAATACTTAGAATGGGGGGTTGAATAAGTATATTAGAAAATATTATGGCAATAAAAACTCAAAGATTTTATCCTGGTTCGTTGAACTCAACTACTCCAGTCCACCCTATCAAGAGTGATTTGCCTTTCTCAACAAGGACTTAATCCACTATTAATCAAACGGATTACAATAGCAAGCACTAAGAACAACTGTTCTTAGTCTTCTTAAGAATAACTGATCACAACTGGATCTTCTTAAGGGCTTTTACAATCAAATGTAAAACTAAAACAAGTTTTTAAATTGCTTCTAAGTAAGACTATATCACACTGTGACCAAAACCAGCATTGCCAACACCAATACCTACATCAGTGTTCCCAGCACCAACACCAAAACCAGCATTCCCAGTTCCAACGTTAAAACCAGCATTTCCAGTTCCAACATTAAAACCAGCATTTTCCAGTTCCAACATTACCGTTGGTTTTCCACATGCCCGTTACCATTACCAGTCACATTCCCATTCCCAACTCCATTACCGTTCTCCTCAGTATTGAGGACGACCATTGGTACAACATCACCGGCTTGAGGAGTCCCGACCTAAGAAGGATTAATAGCAACCCCACCATGTAGCACACCATGACATCAACCCGTGCAATCAAAGGCCGCACTAGAGTCTGAAGCTGCTCTTGCCCCTTGGCCACAGTTTTCATAACCTGCATGAACTGCGTCATCCTGTCGCGTACCTCCTGCATCTCAGTTTGCATTTGATCCATGGCTTTCTTGCAATTACCTCTTGTAGAGTAGCGATGAATTCGCTGATCGGCAATCCTGAAACCTGCATCAATAGAGGGTTAGGAAAACAGCTCAAGGTACCTGTTATGCAAATGATTTATGCAAATGCAAATGTGTGTCTGTGCCTTAGGGAGATTTCTCCCCCGATTCTAGTGCCAGAGTGCCATTGCTGATAATAAGAAGTCCGGATCCAGTCATGGAAATAACGTCTCGTATTATATATGTAAAGCCCAATATAGGCAGCATACAATGTCACTGAATACATGGGGAATCAATAGCATGACCTTGACCAACAAGCCTGGTGATGGTCAACCTACAACAATTATTAGAAAATACCAAGAGTTACAAAGATAGTCAAGTGCGGCAACAGGCGCGAACTCTTCTAGAAAACTCCTTCGTTTTGGGATGATCCGGCTGAGTGAGTAACCCCTTCGACAAGTAACTCCCTCTGCATAACGGTGCATTGGAGACCTTCAACGGAGTCTTCCCACGCCCCTTGGCAAAACAGTCTTCTAACCTTCGCTTTTTAGACTCAAACATTTTACTTGTGATTCTTCAGGTTCACGATGGCCTTGTTTAACATGTCTTCAGTGGCATACCTACAGGAAGTTTCCTTATCAAACTTCTTCTCGCCGGCCTTCAACTGAGCCTTCAACTTGGAGATCTGCTGTTTCAGCTTGTCTCTCCACTCTTTGTTGCTGGCTATAGTGGCATTCACTGCTGGTTGAATTTGGAGATTCTCCGTATACATCATCCAGGTTCTGCTTCTTCGTGGCAAGCATATCGTTGACAGCTTTGAAGTCCAAACCCCAAACGCTCACACGGTCAGCTATCTGTTTGGTCAAGTCCGTGCCTAGCCGGTTCACTAGCTCTGTCTATTTTTTGAAGGAGTGGACAGCTTTGTTTCTCTCGCTTCTGAGCTTGTACCAGTTCTTTCTCCAACTCCTCATTGGTCTTTTTTAGCTCTTCCTTCTCAGCTAACACTTGATTGTACTGCTGAATCGACACGGTGGTAGGTTCTTCGACCACTGGAGGGCGCTCTTGCTCAGCAGGGGGAAATGCATCCCTACTGTTTCCGCCCTGCTCTTAACCCAGGTCACATAAGAAGCATAAGCCTGGCTGTTGCTCTTCCCCAACAGCACCTTCCTCGTCTGCTCACGTCATTCCAAGCATGCTGGAGCCTGGCTAACATATCCCCCTCTGGAAGCCCGTGAGGTACAGAGATTCCTGCACCTCTTCATCTTTTGGCGGACCTCTCAAAGCGTACGCAAACTGTCTGACAAGTAGTGAGGGATTATAGTTAATACAACCTTTTCTTCCAATCAAGGGCACATTCGAAAAACCACTGCAGCTGTAGACGATTTCAGTACCCAGCATATCCTGACCAAACCAAAGGATGCTCTCTGCTGATAAACCCATCAAGCGCTTAGACCACTCAGCTTCAGCTGTGGCTTGCAGATGAAGCAAAGAGACCCTTCTTGGGCATGTGACTATCAAACATCTGTAGAATAAGGGCACACAGCACGATACATTTTTACCCCTTATATTTCCGTTCTGTAATGGACGGAATGATATACATCTCCAATCAAGGTGGGAACTGGGTTCCTGATGCAAATATGTGGAAGGTGGTCCAGGTCTATAAAGTCTGGCATGTTGGAAACACAGATGATGCATAGATGCAGAGGGCCAGAATAGCGTTGAATACGATCTAACAACCGTCTTTAGCACACTATTAGGCTTTCCACTAGAAAATGCAGAGAAAATCCAGGAACCTCATTCCAACTGGTCAGAAGCAACTCCAGAAGCATTCAGGTGAAGAGCAACAGCTAGGTTAGCCAGATTAGGCTTAGCATCCATGTGAACAAACGACATCTGATTCTTAACCGGTACACCCAACAACTCAGCATACTCCTCTAAAGTAGGTGCAAGAATGAAGTCCGGAAAAGTGAAGCACCTCAACGGAGGGTCATAGAACTGTAGCAATGCATACAACCGTTCAACTCATCTGCCAAAGTAATCAAACTAGACAGCAAAGTAACATCTGGGGTAGGAGCTTGTAAGCCACATTCTTCTTCAAAGATCCCATGCTAGCAGAACTGAGGGCAAGAATTACCA
>OZ012741.1:472469729-472637948 GCA_963859935.3 Lathyrus sativus | reverse complement strand
AAGAAGGTTTCAGCGAGGAATGAGTTTCAAGCTGTTAGATGATGTCGTGAGGATAGTGATGAAGAAAGTATTACGGTTTTGGGATTTTTCTGTGGTCGGTTTCAGAATAGAGTGATGTTTTGGTTGGGTTTATGAAGAAATTTTGAAGGAGATAGTGGTTAAGAAAGGATGAGATTTGTGGTTTGTTGTTGGTTAAAGAGATTTAGGATGAGTCGGAGGGGGTTGCAAAATGGTTTATGGGTGTCGACATGGGTTTTGAAGTATTTAGGGATTCTGGGTTAAGTATTGTTTGTTTGAGTGAGGTGATTTGATGAATCTGAGAAAATGGATGAAGGAGGTTCAAATGGATGAAGGAGGTTCAAATGGATGAAGGAGGTTCGAGTTGGGTTTGCGAAACCGGGTAAAATTTTGGTGTTGGAAGAAGGCGATTGAGGTTTGTTATGGTTGAAGTTCGAAGCTTCGTTTGGGTTTCCATGGTATTTCCGAAGATGGAAGGTGATGTTGGTGATTTGACGGAAGATTTGAGGCAATGGTGTTGTTGGATGGAATTTCGAGTTCGTGATTCTGGGTAAAAGAAGGTGAGCTTCGAAGGTTGTTAATGGAAGTTCAGAGAAAAACGGAGTTGAGGGAGATGTCGGGGCGAAAAAGTTTGAAGGTGAGTTTGTTGGATGTTTGAATATGAAGGTTTTCTGGTTCTGTTTGTGAATGAGATTGACGGTCGATGTTGTTGCGAAAGTGAGCCGTCGAGAATGGAAACGGTGGTGGCTTCGTATGGTTTTCAAAGCTTGTTGGTTGAGGAATCTGAGTTTTGAAGAATGTTCAAAAATGGTGAACGAAAATGAAGAAGGTGATTGAAGGTGATGAGTGACGGCTGGTTAGGGTTGACGTCTAGGGTTGGCTCCCCCTGAAAGGGATGATGAATAGTGGTTATATACCACCGAAACTTGACACATGGCACAAACTAATTAATTTGGTTAATTTGACTAAAATGCTGATAATAATAATTAAATAGTGATTAATGCTAACTTAATTACACCTAATTAAAACAAAACTAATAATCAAAACTAAAAAAATACTCCTATTAAAAATTAGGTTTTAAAATAAATTACTATTTTATAAACAAAAAAAAAGTCTATATTTAAAAATAAATTATTTCTAACAATTATACTAATTAAAGAAATAAACTCTATTAAACTCTAAAATAATATCAATATCTAAAAACTATTTAAATCTAATGAAATCTATAATCTAAAATAAACTATTTTTTACAAGTTAATAAATAAATAAATAAATAACTATTCTAACTAAAATAAAAATCTATTTCTATTTAAAATATTTCTAAATAAATAAAAATAATAACAAAATAAAAATAAAATAAAATAAATGTCACGTGTCACAATTTATTGGGTAAAAAGGTAAAAAAAAAAAATACGTTAAGTTGTACAAGCAATGCAAATTAAAAAATAAAGTCGGGCGAATGAAAATTTTGAAAAAGGTAGGACAAATTTGGGGTATGACAGATGCCCCTATCTAATTGCCTTAAACCTGAGAGAATGAACAACTGCATGGCGTTCATTCTAGGGTGGAAGTCAATTAGATACAAAAAGACCCTGAAATTTGTCCGACAAGGGAAAAAGTGCTGGTGCAAGAAGATATATAGATAACAGCAGAGAAAAGATCATAAGAAACTCTTAAAATAAACCCTGCTTGGGGAGAAACAAGAGCAACAACTGCTGGGAATAATCATTATCAACTGCATGGTTGAAGAATGACTTGATGGGGAATAGAATTCCACGAGCACGTGGGGTATCAACTCTTTTCAGAGAAATACTGCCGACTTTGATAGAGGACCGGTCAGGATACTTGTGAACTGATCCTGGATCCTGTTATGCTATGTCGCTGGGGACAAAATGCAATGCTTTGTATGATGCACAAATATGCAATTAAAATGCAACTGCTATAGAATGCAAGATGTATATGCAAATGATTGAAACGCAATGCGCATGAGAATGCAACCGGGTAACAGAATTTGGCAGGCTTTATTTATGGTTTCCCATGAGGGGTTATTTAGTAATAGGAGAAGCAATGGTGAAAATATTTACGGGGTATATTGGTATGTCAACTCGGGGGTTGAGAAAAACAAATATAATATCGACTCGGGGGGTCAAGGATAAATCAGAATAACAAGTCAGTTCAGGGGTTGAAAAAGGGTAAATATCGACTCGGGGGTCGAGAAAATGAAGACATATCAACTCGGGGGTTGAAGAAAAAGGTAAATATCGACTCGGGGGTCGAGAAAATAAAGACATATCAACTCGGGGTTGAAGAGTGATAAATATCGACTCGGGGGTCGAGAAAAGAATAAAGGCAATATCAACTCGGGGGTCGAGAAAAGTAAAGGTGACATCGACTCGGGGCGAAAAAGAAATAAAATACCAACTCGGGGTTGAAGGAATAAAGGCATGGTTGACTCAGGGGTCAAAAGTTATAGAAAAGTATCAACTCAGGGGTTGAGAAGAGAAATGATTATGCTACGTATGCGTATGGTACATGCTAATTATATGATGCATATGCGAATGCAAGCAAATGATTGATTTTATGAAGGTGCCAACGTGGGTGGACTTTATTTGTTGCCAATAAAGGATTGGACTTTAAGAGATGCCAAGCAGGGTTGACTTTTAATGGTTGCCAATACAAATTGGACTTTAGGAGATGCCAAGCGGGGTCGGACTTTTAATGGTTTCTAATACAAATTGGACTTTAGGAGATGCCAAGCGGGGTTGGACTTTTAATGGTTGCCAATACAAATTGGACTTTAGGAGATGCCAAGCGGGGTTGGACTTTTAATGGTTGCCAATACAAATTGGACTTTAAGAGATGCCAAGTGGGGTTGGACTTTTGATGGTTGCCAATACAAATTGGACTTTAAGAGATGCCAAGCGGGGTTGGACTTTTAATGGTTGCCAATATAAATTGGACTTTAAGAGATGCCAAGCGGGGTTAGACTTTTAATGGTTGCCAATAAAAGATTGGACTTTTAGGTTTTGTAGGATGCCAACAGAAGTGGACTTTATTTGGTGAAAGTATTTGACATCCCAAAACACAGTATCTGATAATGGTATGGTCAGAAGACAGATGTGGATGCTCTTGGTCCTAAGTCAGATCATTTGCAGAAGTTGTATGCTTGCCCCTGAGAGAACCTTAACTTCTGGATGACGTGCCAAGATGGCTTGCAAATTATGAGCGTAGCGAAGTAATCAAAGCATGTTGAATGTGCGAGCGTAGCAACTTAACCAATGCTTGTTGAACGTGCTTTTTCTATGCCCCAAGGCTTTTGATGCTTGTTGACCTCAACAATTACTAGTGTCTAGCACTATCTGCTTGAACAACTTGGATGCAAAAGGGAATTGCCCCTGTTCAATCTAGTCTGCCCCAGTCTGCAGGTATTTGAAGATTTTTCCTTAAAGGTTTATACCATGACATGGTCTGCGATGATTGCCCCAGTGTGTGGATTTTGCAACAGTATGCCCCTGTTTGAGCCTCGAAAAACATGCTCCAGATTCAAATGGTTATGAGAAAGTATTAATTCAGGTCAGCACCATCGAATGTTCAAGTTCTTCTTGGACAACTCTTTGTTGGGATTTCCATTATGTAAAGTACTAATTTGTAGTTTAATTTGTTCATTCAAAAATGGTAATTTTAATGCGACACTCATGCAAGTTTTGAAAAAGCATTTATTGGAATGATGTGAAAGTGTGTGACGAGTGGACCATTAGTCCAAACACAGTGCTGATTTAGTTGGTGCTAAAGATATAGCAAGAATATGACACCAATACAGAAGATTAACAAATATGTAGGAGTCAGTTTACGCAATCTTGTTGTAGTATGCTTTTAGAATAAACCCCACCTCAATTAGGTCTTTCGAGGGTTGTAACGTGGTCTGGTTCACGGTTATAGAAACAAAGGATATAAGGCTCAAAATTTAATTTTAACCCACCCATTCTTCGTGATGAACTTCAGTCCTACGTTCAGTTAATTCTACACATGCCCTTAGAGCTTGACGGTGTAAGCTTGATGACTCAAGGCATGCTTGAAATAACAGTCACCCTTATTTATTTTTTGTTGGATGTCAGTGACCCTTTTTGGTTTGATATGGTGATCACCGAATCTTATTTTGTTTTTGTTGAGGATTTGAGGACCTCTTTTGATTTTTCTTTTGATCCCTAATTTTTGCATGGACTGATTTTGTTCTTCAAGTCCATCGGGATTGCCTTGACTTTTGCCTAAGTCTCCTTTTAAGGTGTTCGACTTAGCAGGCTTTTTATTATATATTTTTTGAAGGGTTTGTGACTGCCACGTCATGAGTCGTTAAAGAACAACGGTCTTCTGGATTTTGCTTTGTTGGTCCAAATACGGGATTGGATTAACTGAACATTACCATGTCCCAGGTTAAGTGTAAGGGTTTGTAGATCCGAAGGAAACTCCTACTTCTAGGCTCGAAGTGGTTAACTAGGACTAACTCCTTATCTCTCCAGTGTTTGGGGATTGAAACAATGTCTATACATCATCAGCGAGATTTTATCCAAAAGCATACTTATCAGCAATTATGGGTATTTCGTCTTTGTCATCCTCCCTCAAATCTTTGCTAAACAGCAGTGCGATAAAGGAAGTGCAGTGAATTTTTGATTTTTACAATAAATGAGAAAAAAGGTGAGTGAATACGAATGGATTTGTTCAAAACATGCATAACCATTACATTAACAATACCATTAATAAACGATAATGTCTAGAAGCAAATAGCACTTAATATAAAATAAAAATACAAATGCGTAGAAGTGATGTGAAAATTGCCAGCATTGAGGAACTGGGCTTTTCTCTCTTGCATCACAGTTGAGCTACCCTTCTTACTCATCGAGACCAGTATGATAACCTTCTTCATATCTACTCTCTGCAGCTTCTTCCATGTCATGAACTGATGGACCCGCCTGATAAGATGAAGGATTGATGTTGATCTGAAGACCTTGAGGTGTGAATGATATTAGCTTGGAGTCAATCAGATCTTGAACCTTATTCTTGAACTGTTTGCAATCGTCTGTTAAATGCCCCATTGCGCCGGCATGGTAGCCACATCGTGCATTAGTGTCAAAGCCTGGTGGGTATGGTGGGATCACAGGATCCAAGCCCTTTGGCACTATCAGTCCACTACTAATCAAACGTGGTAGCACGTGATTGTATGGCATTGGTAATGGATCAAAGTGTCTCTTTGGTCTTTGATTATAGTAACGTCGTTGTTGCAGATGTCTATCGACAGGAGGATATTGACCATGTGAAGAGACCGGAGCCACACAAGTAGACCCATAGGATTGCTGACTTTTAACAGTTGAGATGCCTGGGTACGGAGGATAAGGCACTGAGGATGGAGCTTGTGGAGCGTCCCAGATTGTATTGATCTCATCCTCTTCTTCCTCTTGGGAGCTAACAACTGATTCACTTTCACTAGCTGGGATGTTCGAGGCGTCTTGGATCTTTCCCTTCTTGAGATGGCTCTCAATGCGTTCTCCTACTAGAACCAAGTCAACAAAATTCAATGTCCCATTACCCATCATCTTTTCCAGGTAAGGGTCTTGCAAGGAATCTATGAACTTGCCAACCAATTCTCTGTCTAAAAGCGGTGGTTGAACGCGAGCAGCTACCTCTCTCCATCTCTGAGCATACCCTCTGAAGGACTCGTTTTCCTCTTCAGATAAGCTTTGCAACTGTGTGCGGCTGGGAGCCACATCGAGATTATATTGGTATTGCCTCACAAAGGCATTGGCTAAGTCTGACCACGACTGGATATGGTTACTCTCTAACTGCATGTACCAACTCAATGATGCCCCACTCAGACTGTCTTGGAAACAGTGAATCATAAGTTTGTCGTTGTGAGCATATGAGGTCATCTTTCTGCAAAACATCACCAAATGTTGCTTTGGACAGCTATCTCCTTTGTATTTCTCAAAATTCGGCATCTTAAAATTTGGAGGTATTGCAAGTCCGGGTACCAAACACAGGTCTAAAGCATTTATATCAGAAGTATCACGCCCCATCATGGTTTCAATTTTCTCTTCCAATACATGACATCTTTTAGCGAACTCAACATCCTGAGGTCGTTCATTATTCCCCACCAGGTTTGCCACTTGGGAATTCGGCGCAGTGAATGCGAAGCTATGGTACTCAACAGCATCAAGAGACGAGGTATGTTCATCCCGAATAGTGTGACGCTCTTGTATAACCTGATCTTCAACAGGGATCCGCACAGGCTGAGGTATGTCTTTCTCAGTGGCTATAGGCCATTGAGATTTGTCCTCTCTCCTGGTCAAGACTAACATAGCTTCCATAAGTTGGTCCAACTGGTTCTTCATCAAGTCAACATCTGCTCTTGACACAAACTGGTTCTGTTCTTCTGAGCTCATGATTCTTCCCAAAGTTGCTTCAAGTCCGATACGGGTGTCGGGAAATCAACTGCGGATTATGGACAAAGGATGGATAAGTTTCTGGCAGAGGAAATGATATGCAATGCAAATGAAATGCAAATGCATTGACATGCAAATGCAATGTAGGCACAAACAGGATCACAGGTTCAATCACATTCTGAGGTCAGACAGAAGAACGACTAAAACAGATATCTCTGATTAAAGGAACCCCATAGGTAGGCTCTAAACAGGTAGGTGCCCAGTGTCATGGATCTTTTCAAAGATATTATTACCATGACAAAGATTCATCCGATAATAATACCCTCGAAGGATCTCCTCTAGTGAGGTTTTCGTGTCGTCCCACGAGAAAGACTCCTCGCGAGTCTCTACTACATAATCATCGAGTCCAAGGTTTCTTAAAGGGACCTCAGAGTCATAGATCGAGGTTGAAAATATCATTGTCAGAATAACAATACGTTCAAGGGATCTCATCTGATTGGGGCGTTCGCATCAACCCAACAAGGAGTGACCCTCATAAGTTAACGCTACCAACCACCATGGGAAAGGGGTAAAACGTTCTTAGAGTTATAGACTCAACCTCAAAAATACTACTGTCATGGCAAAGACTCACCACAACAATAACATCCTTAAGGGAATCAACTCTAAGCGGGGTTTTCGCTTCCTCCCAACGAGAAAGACTCCTCGAGGTATTCCACTACACAACCACCATTCTAATCGTATGGTTTTTCTCGGACTCGGGTGTAGAGTCATCTCACAAAGTTCCCACAATCAGAGAACCCCAATATTGTCACAAGAAACAAAAATAAGATATATAAAAGCAAACAAGCAATTTAAATAATAAGAATATAAATACACAAACGGATTTAACTCTCGCGAATCGAGTCAAGTTAGGCTTGACTCTCTCTAGCATAGGGCTATGCATATCCCCAGCAGAGTCGCCATCTGTCGTACCACGGATTGGGGCCCTTGTGCCTACGTATCTTCACTTGTAAGAAGTGGAAAATCAGAGCATTCGTAGTTCATGGGACTACGGGTAAAGGTTTGGGAATATGCTCGCCAAGATCATCGCAATCTTGTGCCTACGTATCTTACATTCGAAAGAGAATGAAGAATCAGAGCAGCCGTAGTTCGACTAACTACGGTAAAAGGGATTGAAACTAAACGGGTGCTTAGGTCGCATTCTAACTGCTTAAATGTTTGGCTTGTCTGCTCGCTAGGGGAGGCTGAAGCTCGAGTTTGTTATGCGCGGAAGAAGGGATTGAACAATGTTCTTGGTAAAAGGTGTATGAGATTCGAATGAGAGTTTAGGTCGCATTCTAACTGCTAAACATTGGCTTGTCTGCTCACTAGGGGAGGCTGAAGCTCTAGTTTGTTATGCGCGAAAGAATGGATTAAACAATGTCCTTGGAGAAGAGTTGTGAACCGCACGAGGGCGAAGAATTTAGTGTTTGATTGATTAAGTATTTTGGTTTAGAAAAGGGGGTAGATTTGAATAGGTTTTAGGGTTGTGGTCGCACGGGGCGAAAAATAGATTGGTTAGATGTATTGGATGTTTGGCTAGAGGTGACGATTACCTGAAGCTTAAGAAAGACTTCTCGGACCCGAGTAATCGGGAGAGTGAACCAAAGACTTGGAGCTCTCTCTTTTTCAACCTCAAATGCGAAAGAAAGAGTTGAGTATGGTATGAATAAGTTGAAAGGATGATGATTACTTGAAGCTTAAGAAAGACTTCTTGGACCCCAAGTAATCGGGAAAGCGAACCAAAGATTTAGAACACTCTCTTTTTCATTGCAAAAGAAGGTGTTTGAGTGATATTTGAACGGATGAAAGGTCGAACGATGGTTGAATGTTGTCGGTTTGTTTAATGTTATTAAAGGCGTCAATTGCTCACACACGAATAAGATAACTCGTATCCAAACAACCGAAAGCAAGCTCAAAGACTTGAACCCACTCTTTACACCTTGAAAAGCGTTAAATAATTGTTATTTGATTGATAGTTTGTTATGAAAATCCCTTGATGTTGGATCAAGGGTATGACTTATTATCGCGTGCAAAACCTATAGTGGAAATGGTTTGAAAACGGCTCGACTACGAGTCGAGGGTTTGAATTGAAAATAGGACCGACTTGACTTACGCATCAAGGGTCGAGTTGTAATAGGTTGATGGCGAATGCATATGAGCACTCGACTTACGGGTTATTTGAAAGTGGCTCGATGATGAATCGAGAATTAGTTTGAAAATAGTTTGATCTGCTCTAGTCCCTATTGGTGCTCTTAGGAGATAAACTAATAATCAAAGAATACGAAACATACATCGGAATGGGTGAGGGGTACACGTAATTTACGCGGGATTGCACGAAATAAAGGGGTCTCATTGTCAGGTAGCCCAAGAGAAAGCCGCGTGTGTGCATTGTGTCCTAAACTACGCCTTGAGCAAAGTCGGACATGACTCAAAGTTAGGATACCTGCAAATGACCAAAGATCCAACAGTCCACCAACTTGGCTTTTAGGAGTTTCAATAATTTATTAGGTATTTTCGAATATGGGTGAATGAATATGAATAATGAGATATGAATAAAAATATGACAATAATATTCACAATAATATTTAACAGAAATTAAATTTAATGGTTAGTGAATCGAATCGGGATACGAAAGAATGGATCTCGTCTTAATCGCAAACATAATGCCGATTAATCGAAGGTAGCCTATCACGATCCCAAAGTACGGAAAATGACCCCAATGGTCATTCACCATAGATTTGAAATCGAGAAGGTTATCAACTTCGATACGCGACGCTTACGAATAAAGGCTTCATCGATCCAAAAATCGAAATAAAATCGAAAGAAGAAAGTGGTCTCTGATCCTTTGTTTCACGTCAATAATTTGACGGTTAAACGGTGGAAATCTCGTCATCGACCAAAACAGTGAAAAATGGGAATCGAAAATAAAATCAATAAAACTAATAATCAAAGATTATATATATATATATATATGAGAAGTTAAAAGAAAATAAAAAGTGAAAAGGGGGTATCCGTTGGATCAAAGGGGTTTGAATATTAATGGGAGAATCCTTTGGGCTTATCAAAGCCCATCATCTCCCTTAAATATTGGCTGAAAACAAAAAATAAAAAAAAAGGAATATATGAAATGTTGGTAGGGTGCGGTTATTGAAAACAGGCCCATAAAAGCTCATTACCACATAAGTATCAAGACTCCCTCTCTATTTACAAAAACTTATAAGCAAAAACGCAATATTGATAAAAACAACATTTTGAAAACAATAAGAAACCGACGGTCATTGTGGTCACTCGCATAAGAGAAAAAACTCGAGGAGAACAACCTTGTCCGACTTCGTTCTCGTATCTCTCAGTTTTTTTCAAATCCTTTCACTCTGTCTCTATTCCGTTCGTCTCTGTTCGTGTCGTGTTTTCACATTTCCAGATCTGGGTTGTGTTGGTTGGTTTACCAGCATCGGAGTTGTGTCGGAGGAACAGGGTAGCAAAACATCGCCATTTTGAAGGTACGAGATGGGATCTGTGGTGGGTTGAAGGTTAGGTTTTATGAAATTGAAAGTTGAAGAAGGGTTATGGAGACAACTTAAAGAAGGTTTCAGCTAGGAATGAGTTTCAAGCTGCTAGATGATGTCGTGAGGATAGTGATGAAGAAAGGTATTTACAGTTTTGGGATTTTTCTATGGTCGGTTTCAGAATAGAGTGATGTTTTGATTGGGTTTATGAAGAAATTTTGAAGGAGATAGTGGTTAAGAAAGGATGAGATTTGTAGTTTGTTGTTGGTTAAAGAGATTTAGGATGAGTCGGAGGGGGTTGCGAAATGGCTTATGGGTGTCGACATGGGTTTTGAAGTATTTAGGGATTCTGGGTTAAGTATTGTTTGTTTGAGTGAGGTGATTTGATGAATCTGAGAAAATGGATGAAGGAGGTTCAAATGGATGAAGGAGGTTCGAGCTGGGTTTGTGAAACCGGGTAAAATTTTGGTGTTGGAAGAAGGCGATTGAGGTTTGTTATGGTTGAAGTTTGAAGCTTCGTTTGGTTTCCATGGTATTTCCGAAGATGGAAGGTGATGTTGGTGATTTGACAGAAGATTTGAGGCAATGGTGTTGTTGGATGAATTTCGAGTTCGTGATTCTGGGTAAAAGAAGGTGAGCTTCGAAGGTTGTTAATGGAAGTTCAGAGAAAAACGGAGTTGAGGGAGATGTCGGGGCGAAAAATTTTGAAGGTGAGTTTGTTGGATGTTTGAATATGAAGGTTTTCTGGTTCTGTTTGTGAATGAGATTGACGGTCGATGTTGTTGCAAAAGTGAGCCGTCGAGAATGGAAACGGTGGTGGCTTTCGTATGGTTTTCGAAGCTTGTTGGTTGAGGAATCTAAGTTTTGAAGAATGTTCAAAAATGGTGAACGAAAATGAAGAAGGTGATTGAAGGTGATGAGTGACGGCTGGTTAGGGTTGACGTCTAGGGTTGGCTCCCCCTGAAAGGGATGATGAATAGTGGTTATATACCACCGAAACTTGACACGTGGCACAAACTAATTAATTTGGTTAATTTGACTAAAATGCTGATAATAATAATTAAATAGTGATTAATGCTAACTTAATTACACCTAATTAAAAACAAAACTAATAATCAAAACTAAAAAAATACTCCTATTAAAAATTAGATTTTAAAATAAAATAACTATTTTATAAAAAAAAGAAAAAAAAAGTCTATATTTAAAAATAAATTATTTCTAACAATTATACTAATTAAGGAAATAAACTCTATTAAACTCTAAAATAATATCAATATCTAAAAACTATTTAAATCTAATGAAATCTATAATCTAAAAAATAAACTATTTTTAACAAGTTAATAAATAAATAAATAAAAACTATTCTAACTAAAATAAAAATCTATTTCTATTTAAAATATTTCTAAATAAATAAAAATAATAACAAAATAAAAATAAATAAAATAAATGTCACGTGTCACAAATTTATTGGGTAAAAAGGTAAAAAAAATACGTTAAGTTGTACAAGCAATGCAAATTAAAAAATAAAGTCGGGCGAATGAAAATTTTGAAAAAGGTAGGACAAATTTGGGTATGACAATTAGGCTTTACAAAAATTCTGAACTATAGTGAAATACTCTTTCGAGTCGAAAGAGGAGTGGAGTACCTTCGGAGTGTGAAGGGAACCACTATAAATTTCCTATGTCTCTTTTTCTTTACTGCATTTACTTTGTGTCACTAACTAATAACCGAAAAAGAACCAAGGAACCATACAAGATTGCAATAAATTTTTAAAGATCCTAATTCACCCCCTCTTAGGCACAGTTACTACTTACACTACGATGTCAGAATCCAAACTAGGCATGTCTTAGTATGACCAAGCAAACACATCTATGTACGCGTGTAGGAGCTCGATCAATCTTCTCTTCACATTCTCTTCTAGGACAGTGCCTACCTTGACCTCTTTCTTATCCTCTGCGGTTCCAAGATTGGCAACTTCCACTGATTCTTGATGCGGTTGAATGATCTTCGATTCTTGCTTCAATAGTCTGGCTAACTTCTCGGGAGCTCACAATCTTCCTCACAATCCTCATTAGCATGGTAGATTGGGTTATCGAAGTCATATGGAACTGTAGCAGTATCGTTATCAATGGAACCCGGGGTACATCTGGATGATTGGTGATTTTATGATTTATTTTGAGAAGATGAAAAAAAGAAAAATGCAAGAAAAACATTGCCATTTATTTATGCAAAAAAAAAAGAAAGAAAGACATGGACCACAGTTGAATGCAAAAGGTTCATTTCATTCATGATAAATATTAATTGAAAACATGGGGGTTGTCGCTACTGCAAAAATCTGCGCCGGCAGAACAAAAGAGTCGCCATCGTGTGTTATTTATCCCACAAGAGGAAAGGAAACGCTCAGAGTAAACCTAACACAAAGAGGGAAAAAGAATGCTCATCGCAACCAAGTCCTGGATTCGGGAGTCGGTTATGCAAGGGGAATGTATTAGCACCCCTCACGTCCGTCGTACTCGACGGGATCCACGCTTGTTGTTTATCTAATAAGGGTGTGTTTAGTATCTATGCTAATGGTTTAAGGACAAAAGAAAAGAAAAGTGACTCGGCAAAGTATCTCACTTTATGCCTACGTATTCCCGTTGGAACGAGAAATCAGAGTCAACGTAGTTCGCCTAACTACGACCTAAGAAAAGGGGAAAGTTTGCTTGTCAAGATATCGCATCTTGTGCCTACGTACTTTCATCTGGTATGAAAGATCAGAGCAGCCGTAGTTCGGCTTACTACGGGGAGACTAGTTTAATCCTAACGTTATCATGCCAAGTTCGTCCTAAGGTTGAAGTTTGCAAAGGGGAAAAATACCCTAATGTTGTCATACATGGTTGCAAAGCCTAATGTCTATCACATTCTATCTTCAACAAGAAAGAATGGAGCTCCTAAGGGAAAGACAAAGGAAGCAACGGAAAACAGATGAAATAAACAGCATACAGGAAATACGGATTCATAAAGGTAAACATGGAATGCAAGTGAGGGAGGAAGTCATCTTAACCTCAAGCCCATAATAAATGGAAAAATGACCTATTTTAAACATGCAATCTTGGCCACAAGTGATTATAAAGTGATACGAGGCAATAAAACCTCAAATGACATACGTATACTACGATTAGGAATCATAACACATTATCATGGAAATATGGAACCTAATGGGCAATTATGTATGATAAAACCAGCCAATCAATGATCTACACAACCTATGTAATCTCTATAAGAAGCAATAAGGACCCTAGTCTTCACCACACGAATAAATCGAGGCCGTTGGAGCCGAAAGAAAAGCAAAGTCCGTTCGAATGTCCAAATTACGAGTCCGAATACAAAATACAAGAAAAATAGCAAGCGGTGCTAAAAAATTCAAATAAAAATCTCCCATGACCTACATCAATCCACAAACCAGGGGTGAGAGATACAACAAAAATATCCAAAGAGAAATGGTCAAATAAGATGAAAACATTGCAAGATATCTCATGTATACCAAAGGAAAAGTTAAAATGGAGCATGTCAAAGAAAGCATCCAAAACCAATTAAAATGGTACAATAAAATTCCCACAAAAATATATCACAATACCTCAACGTGTGTATGAGATCTCTGCAAAAGGATTGACATTTAAATTGTGTTTTGATAGGTCAAAGAAAATTCACAACATGATAGCACCAGCATTGCTATTTTTTTGACAACTAAAATGTAAAAAAATATAATAAAATGACAAAAAATGGAAAAAAAATATGGTTCTAATTCTAAAAAATTCTAGAAATCTTGAAGATTTTGCAGAAAAAAATGGGGATCAAAAAGACTAATTTTCCTATTTTTTATGATATTTAGAAGTTAGTATGTAAAAAAGAAAAATAAAAGAACACATAAGAACATGAATATATGAAGGAAAATGAAAATAAAGTGAGAATAAATCAAAAGTGTACAGCCAGGAATCGAACTGGGGTATGGGAGGTTCCTGGGCTGATGTGGCGCGCCACCTCAATTAATGAGGCTTACGTGACTGCGCGTGTGGCATGATCCTGGGCCGTAAGATGATGAGGATGGTCAAAGTCTTTGAAGCGATCGGAATGTAGAAAGACCGTCTTCTTCCTTGAGCTTTTTTCGGCCATGAACGCAGCAAGACGCTGGCGACGGGAGGGATAACGGCTGGAAAACTTTGGGAGCACATATCTCCCTTGTTTCTTAACCAAATGTAACGTTTCTTGGATGAATCTTGACCGAAATTTCGAGAGGAATTCAAATATCCAATTGTTTTTTGTTGATAACCTCTCTAGCTCAAAAACCCGAGTCACCATGAAAACCCCAAGAACACGAAATGTCCACCAAAGTCTTCCAATTGATACCAGAAACGATCTATACCTTATGGGGATTATAAAGATGCAACAATGGCAACATAAAGACTCATGAATCATGATATTATTTGAAAGTTTTATACCTTTGAAAATTAGTTTCTAGAGCTTCAATGGAGCACGGATTTTCTTGGGAAATTGTGTAGAAACATTCAACAATGGTTGATAGAGGTATTAGGATAAAAGAAATGGCTTGAATTGGTGAGGAAAACAGAATTCGAAATTCTCATGGAGCTTACTTTTTTATGTTACTACAACCATGGTTTTGCAATAAAACCTTCTCAAAAATTGAGTGAAAAATTCTATGGAGTATATTGAATGTATTTGCAATGAGAAAGGATCAAAAAAGTGGAGAGAAAAAGGAATTGAAAAATCAATTTTTCAAATGTAGAAAATTATGGAAAAATGGAAAAATGGTGGAGAGGAAGCTCAATTGCCTTGATCTTTGGTTTTTATATTCCTTGCATCATAAGGAAAATCTAAGGCCCAAAATAGTCCCTTGTTTTTAAGCCCAAGCCCGAGATCCATTATGTTACTTAGTTGTGAAGAAAACTTGAAATAGGTCATGATAAAAGCTCCAAATGAAAAAAAGTAATGTTGCCATTGTTCTTAAAATGAGATTTCCACTCAAAATAAGTACAAACATGGACTTATTTGATTAAATTTTGAGGAAATATCAAACTATGCCTTTTCACATGTTTTCACCAAAGTGACTTTTATCAAACTTCCACCATGAGCTAACCCATTAAAACCTTGAGGTTTAGTTGACCAAATGACGCCATTCGGAGCAACTTTCATGTTGGAAAAAAGTTCATCTGAGTTATGGAAAATGATAAACTGGACTTGTAATTTTATGACATGTAATCATAGTTTCTCAACTCATTGATAATCTTCAGTTGGCCTCTAAGTCAGGGGATGAACCCCACACAAGCATCTGAACTTCTCAAGGGCATGAACCACTTCCTGGTGACTTTAGTGATTCCTCAAGCTCGAATAAAACCTCTAGATAGGCCTCTCTTGATGTATATCACACTTGATCCACTGCGTAAATGCTAATGCAATGCTATGATAATGCTATGATGATGTTATGCTAATGCAAAAACAAGAAGGAAAAGGTTGGATAAATTTTGGGGTGCAACAGCTGCCCCTATTCAAGCGACTTGGACCTGAAAGAGTGAAAAGCGAACGAATTTTAATCAATCAAGGTAAAAGACGGTTGAATATCGAAAGAACCCGGAAATTTGCCAACCGCAGAAATAAACTGCGAACTCTGATTGAGATAGAATCTCCGAAGAAACTGAACATAATGAACATCTTGAACATCCCACCAAGGGAAAGAGAAACTTAATCAAGTAACTCTGCTTCAGTAAATACGTAACTGGCCATGGTCTGAACACCACCTGGGCCAAAGAACCATCTTTCGAATCGTCGGAATTTGGATACTCAACGCACGATAGAACCACATCAAAATATGTCGGAATCTGGATATTCAACGCACTGACCGGAGCCTGGATGCTCGACGTAACTGGTGATTTCACTGAGGATTTACCAGAGCCTGGATACTCGACGGACGAAGCAATACATCACAAACCGAACATTCACCAAAAGCTGGACATTCAACAGAGAGAGTACTATCGCAACACTTACTAGGATTTGTATACCCAACTGCCTTTATCGGAGTCCGAACACTCAACGAACAAAGCAAAACGTTACAAATTGGAAATTTCACCGGAATCTGGATATTCAACGGAGGAGTCGGGCCTTGAACGCTCAACGTAACACATCGGAGTCTGAACACTCAACGCCAAAAAACCGGAGTCTGACAACTCAACGAAAACACATCGGAGTCTAAACACTCAACGAAGCAATAAACTGGAGCCTGGATACTCGACAAAAACACACCGGAGCCTGGATACTCAACGAAGCGATAAACCGGAGTCTGGATACTCGACGGAACAACAAACCGGAGCCTGGATACTCGACGGAACAACACAAATCGGAGCCAGGATACTCAACGAAGCAACAAATCGGAGCCTGGGTGCTCGACGAAAACACATCGGAGTCTGAACACTCAATGAAGTAGCAAATCGGAGTCTGGATACTCGACGGACGAATACGCACCGGAGCCTGGATACTCGACGGACAAACATGCACCGGAGCCTGGATACTCAACGAAGCAACAAATCGGAGCCTGGATACTCAATGAAGATACAAATCGGAGCCTGGATACTCAACGAAGCAACAAATAGGAGCCTGGATACTCAACGAAAATACATCGGAGTCTGAACACTCAACGAAGCAGCAACTGGAGCCTGGATACTCGACGGACGAATACGCACCGGAGCCTGGATACTCAACGAAGCGAACAGATCGGAGCCTGAACACTCTACGAAGCAAACAGATCGGAGCCTGAACACTCTACGAAGCAAACAGATCGGAGCCTGAACACTCTACGAAGCAAACAAATTGGAGCCTGAACACTCGACGAAGCAAACAAATCGGAGCCTGAACACTCGACGAAGCAAACAAATCGGAGCCTGGATACTCGACGAAGATACAAATTGGAAAGAGAATACTACAAATACTTATCAAGATCACCTTACAAAATCTTTACCGGAGTCCGCATACTCGACGAGAGAAAGAATCAATACACACTAGAGATTACCGGAGCCTGGATACTCGACGGAATAGCCACGAACACTAATAGGGGTCTGGATCCTCGCTTGATTTTACCGGAGTCTGAACACTCAACATACTGACCGGAGCCTGAATACTCAATGTAAAACTGATGTCTGAATACCACAGCTCCATGCTGGGGAGAAAAACTCTGAACAACTTTGGAAGATACGATCTCAACTCTGCTGAGGGGTATACTAACAAACCTGGAGTTACAAATTTTACTGGAGATGAACAGATATTTGCTGGGGATGAGAAACTCTTGCTGAGGGACGGAGTAAAGGTCATGCATGACATCCCTGGAACACACGTTACACTGTTGGGGTCACGAACGACCTGTCGGAGGATATTCCACACATGCCTGGTGGAGAGAAATCTGATCTCGACTCGCTGGGGAACAAACCCATACTCGTACTCTGTGGGGATTAGAGGTACGCCTGACCAACTGCTGGGGAATGATCTTTGATTGTTGGAAAAATGAGCTTCATCCGAATCTCTCTGAGAAATTGCCCCAAGCGTAATGCCCCTGCCCCTGCCTGATTCTTGGGAAGGTCTACGCTGAGAAGAAAATAGCTTGCCATGAGACGACCTCGAGATGGATTGCCCCAAAATCTGGACCGTGAGAGGATCCTTGGTTGAATAGTTCGGATAAGCTCTAGAGGTATGGAGAAGAACAAATTCTTTTCCTCATAGGGTGGCATGCCCCAGCCTTGTAATGGCTTTGCCTCTGATTGACTAGTTTGTGGAGCGGTACCCCGAATTGCGAGAGATTTACCAAATCTCGACCTGATTGCCCCAGATTAACTGATTCTTGGATGGCTGACCTTACTGGGGGTTATTTGATAATAGATGGCCACAACTCAACGGAGTATTCAGGCGTTCTACATTCTATCCTGATCAAACTTTCCACTGTGGAAACTTTCCTGTGGTCGAGCGCTTACTCGCAAGTAAAACAAGTTGTTTTGTATAAAAGATATATTAAATGCAATGCATATGACAGTTTTTTTTCAAAACCCAATCTTGTTCACCGGAAAAATTTATGACATATAATGAACGAATCAATTATCAAAGTGTCAAAATTAATACAACATTGTAAGAGGAATCCTTTTTGGAGTCAGTTTCGATGCGATCTTTACCGAAGTATGCTCTCGAACTAAACATGTTTCAATTAGGACTTTTGAAGGTTGTAACGTGGTCGGGTTCACGGTTAACAAGGAAGGATATAAGGCTCAAAATTCATTTTAATCCACCAATTCTCCTTGATGTTCTCCAATCCTATGTTCAGCTAATTCGACCTTAGCGTTCACCTTTCAAAGGTGGAACGATAGAAGTGATGGTTCAGGAAATCACATGCTTTCTGAAGTGACAGTCATTCCCTTTCCGTCTTTGTAGTGCCTGGAGTCACATGATTTCGTTCTTGTTTGAGGATTTTCCTCTTGTTATCCTTTTCGTTTTTTTCGCTTTTTCCGTTCCCTAATTTTTGCCTGGACTAACTCTTTTGAGTTTCTAATTTTGAAGTCCAGTGGGATACCCTAATTTTTGCCTAAGTCGCTTGTTCCCAAGATTCGACTTAGCGGGCTTTTTCTTTTGATTTTTTCTTTTTGAACAAATCATGTGACACCGGCTTGTCTGACTTGTTAAAAGAGATTGTGATTGTTTCACTCCTTATCGGCAAGGTTTAACCATTGTGGTCCTTTAGGCACGACCTATACAGGTGTGATTTATCCTTGAACGGACATTCCTTTTGCAATTCGGACGCTTGGTCAAATTAACTGACGCCTACCCTGCCCCAGGTTAAGATTGAGGGTTTTTCATTTTCAGAAAGAAACTCCTGCTACAAGGCTCAACGGGGTTGACAAGGGATTATCTTCCTTATATCTCCGGTGTTTATGGATTTGAAACAATGCCTATATATCGTCAACAGGTTTTTCTATCCAAGAGCATACAATCGGAAGCTTACACATCTTTCGATTTCGTCATCCTCCCCGGATTCCACTTAAACAAGTATTTGAAATAAAAGAAAGCAATAAAGTGAACACAAATGGATTAATTCAAAACATGCATATTTATTTCATTTATCAATATCAATTGAAAACAACAAGCTTTACAAGTGAAATGCACATAGACAGGGAAGAAACTACAAATGTAAAGCAATGACATGCAAAATGCAGATTGCCAGCTTCTGAGAACTGGGCTTCCTGTATCTTGACTTGTGGGCGACTCAGCCGCTTTCGGCTTGTCCGTGGTTTGGCAGAGGACTCTGTACCATGTTGGGCGCTTCATGCGAGAATTTTATGGCTTTACTGTCAATAAAATCTTGTAGCTTGTGCTTAAAAGCCTTACAATCGTCAATGTTGTGCCTGGGTGCCCCCGAGTGGAATTCGCAGCGGGCATTTGCATCATAGCCAGGTGGTGGTTGGCCTGTCAGAGGGGCCAAGGTTCTCTTCTGGATTAACTGCAGTTGTAGTAATGTCTGAAGCATTTGGGAGTACGGCATTGGCGGCGTATCGAATACTTTATTTGCTCCCCTCGAATTATGGTACTTCCTGTAGCCCTGTTGATTCTGCTGCTGTTGTGGTTGTTGTTGTTGTTGTTGTGGTATCAGAATGATAACACTTGGAGCCTGATGATGATGACACTGATCTTGATATCTACCTCTGCCTCTACCCCGAGAGCTTGATACAGAATTAGCGTCGCCTTCACGCTTCTTATTTCTGAACACTTTCTTTCCTCCACCTGACGAAGGAACATCTACGGCCTGAATTTTCCTAATCTTGATGCCGTTTTCTATACGCTCACCAGTGATGACAAGGTCAGAGAAACTCCCGGACATACAGTTGACGAGCTTTTCATAGTACATCCCATATAACGTCGATATAAACAAGTCAATTAGCTCTCTCTCTACCATTGGGGGTTGCACTCTGGCTGCAAGCTCACGCCACCTCTGGGCATACTCTTTAAAAGATTCCTCGTTCTTCTGGACGACATTCTGAAGCTGGACCCTGTTGGGAGCAAGGTCACTATTGTACTGGTAATGCTTCACGAATGCTTCAGCCAAACCCTTCCAACTGCGAACCTGAGAGGGTTCCAAACCCATATACCATTCGAGCGACGGCCCTGACAGGCTATCCTGGAAAAAGTGCATGAGCATCTTCTCATCGTTTGAATAGGCTGACATTTTTCTGTAGTATGAACGTATGTGCACCTTTGGGCAAGTGACACCTTTGTATTTATCGAAGGTAGGAACTTTGAACTTGTACGAAACTCGTAAATCAGGGATCAACCCTAAATTGGCCATGTCGAGCCCCATGGAGTCCTGATTTGTTATATTCCTCATCTGTTCCTCCAGCATCCTGAATCTACGATCAGCTTCAGCAGGCAACTCAGCGCCTACATCCCTCATAGAGAACACGTCGTCCTAATGATCTTCATTCCATCATTGGTCCCCATTGCCATACCCTGCGTAGGCACCCTCCGGACCATAGACGTTCCGATTGACGGTGTAACCATACCCAGCGTTACCAAGACCATGGTTAGTAGCACCAGGTCCAAACCCATCATTATGAGTACCATTACCACAACCCAAGTTAACAGTATTACCAAGACCTGCGTTACCAGCATTACCCAAACCTGCATTACCAGCAGCATTACCCAGACCAGCGTGGCGGACGCCAACATCACTACCATTCCCGGCCCCTGCAACAGTTGGGGTGCATCCGGTAGGCACAACAGTGGCGTTAGGAATTTCTGTATCATTGCGGGGAGTATTAGCAGCAATACCTCCGTGAAGAACTCCATTAAGATCAACCCTAGCTACCAGGGGCTGGACCATTGTTCTCAGTTGCTCCTGTCCTTGAGCCATACCTTGCATGACTTCCATGAGCTGAGTCATGCGCTCCCTCATCTCTTGCATCTCAGTCTGAACGTGATCCATGGCTTTCTTGAGATTGTTTCTAGTAGGATACCGGTGAAGTCTCTGGTCAGCAATCCTGAAACAACTCTGAAAAGACAACAGAACATAAGAACGAGGCTTAAGAAGGTACCTGCAAACACAAAGAAAAATACGCAAAATGCTAACAATGTATATATATGCATATGGAATATTTCCCTTGATTCTAGTTCCGGGTGAAACACATGACAATGGAAACCCCTCAGACAGCAATAGTAAAAAACTCCTCATATACAGATGGAAGACCACATAGGTAGTTACAAGCACAAGTATCTGAGCACGAATGACGGCAAGCGAGATAGCTAGAATCAAAGGGAATATGCACCTGCAATGTTAATGCAATGTCATGTAATCAATGCAGATGAGAAATGCAAAAATGCAAGGATGCTATAGGGGATCAAGGTAGTTGTGTTGTGCTGTAGCAATAATAATCAGAAGCTGAGTGTGTTGTAGCTTGAGAATAACCAGAGCTTCGCCTTTGCATAACATATATCACTGCATGACAAAGATCACTGATACGGAAGACCTCTGATATCAAACCCAAAAGTTCACACTGTAGAGAAAACTGGGTGATCTGGAGCTATGGTTTCCTGCATAACCCAATCCCTCTCACAGGTATGGACCTATCCACTGATAAGGTACGACATCCTATGCGTTCATCAGCGTCACAGACTTTCAAGAGCGATGATACAATACCCAGAAGGAGTGACATCATCATCCCTTGAAGCGACCTTACTTAGCTGAATCCCCATTGATAGGTCCCCAGAGTCGACAATCCTCGGGTCAGACAACTTGTCGAGCCCTAAGGGCCAGGCAAGAAGCATCAAAGAGAATCTCGTCCGAGCGCAAATTTCGCGGCTAGCTGGTGCGAGCTAAGCAAGCAGGCTAACCACTACTCTCTACTTCTAAGCCTATGTGCAAACTCAAGCCCAAGTCCGGCTTATCACTCATCAAAATCAATACCCTCCCACAACAGCATAATAAAGATATAATATAATGCTGAAAATAAACTCCGGGAAAATAAAATGCGGGAAAGTAAAGCTAAGATACAACAGGTATGTACAAAACCCACAAGATAAACAAACAAGTGCTAGAACTGACTCGCCTAGGGGATGGGAAACGGTCCCAACGTAGGGAATGGGAAAATTCCCCTGCAGCTATAAAGTTTCCCCAGCAGAGTCGCCAGCTGCTGGGGATGATCCAGACAGCTACGAAGAAAATCCAAGGTGAGACTCGCATAGGGAACCATCATAGTCCCCAGCAGAGTCGCCAGCTGTCGCTACTGCAAAAATCGGCGCCGTCAGAATAGAAGAGTCGCTGCCGTGCGTTATTTATCCCCAAAGAGGGAAAGGAAACGCTCAGAGTAAACCTAACGCAAAGAGGGAAAAGGAATGATCATCGCAACCAAGTCCTGGATTCGGGAGTTGGTTACGTAAGGGGAAGGTATTAGCACCCCTTACGTCCATCGTACTCGACGGGATCCACGCTCGTTGTTTATCTAATAAGGGTGTGTTTAGTATCTATGCTAATGGTTTAAGGACAAAAGAAAAGAAAAGTGACTCGGCAAAGTATCGCACTTTATGCCTACGTATTCCCGTTGAAACGAGAAATCAGAGTCAACATAGTTCGCCTAACTACGACCTAAGAAAATGGGAAAGTTTGCTCGCCAAGATATTGCATCTTGTGCCTACGTACTTTCATCTGGTATGAAAGATCAGAGCATCCGTAGTTCGGCTTACTACGGGGAAACTAGTTTAATCCTAACGTTATCATGCCAAGTTCGTCCTAAGGTTGAAGTTTGCAAAGGGGAAAACTACCCTAATATTGTCATACATGGTTGCAAAGCCTAATGTCTATCACATTCTATCTTCAACAAGAAAGAATGGAGCTCCTAAGGGAAAGGCAAAGGAAGCAACGGAAAACAGATGAAATAAACAGCATACAGGAAATACGGATTCATAAAGGTAAACATGGAATGCAAGTGAGGGAGGAAGTCATCTCAACCTCAAGCCCATAATGAATGGAAAAATGGCCTATTTTAAACATGCAATCTTGGCCACAAGTGATTATAAAGTGATACGAGGCAATAAAACCTACGAATGACATACGTATACTACGATTAGGAATCATAACGCATTATCATGGAAATATGGAACCTAATGGGCAATTATGTATGATAAAACCAGCCAATCAATGATCTACACATCCTATATAATGTCTATAAGAATCAATAAGAACCCTAGTGTTCACCACACGAATAAATCGAGGCCGTTGGAGCCGAAAGAAAAGCAAAGTCCGTTCGAATGTCCAAATTACAAGTCCGAATACAAAATACAAGAAAAATAGAAAACGGTGCTAAAAAATTCAAATAAAAATCTCCCATGACCTACATCAATCCACAAACCAGGGGTGAGAGATACAACAAAAATATCCAAAGAGAAATGGTCAAATAAGATGAAAACATTGCAAGATATCTCATGTATACCAAAGGAAAAGTTAAAATGGAGCATGTCAAAGAAAGCATCCAAAACCAATTAAAATGGTACAATAAAATTCCCACAAAAATATATCACAATACCTCAACGTGTGTATGAGATCCATGAAAAAGGATTGACATTTAAATTGTGTTTTGATAGGTCAAAGAAAATTCACAACATGATAGCACCAGCATTGCTATTTTTTTGACAACTAAAATGTAAAAAAATATAATAAAATGACGATAAATGGAAAAAATATGGTTCCAATTCTATAAAATTCTAGACATCTTGAAGACTTCGCAGAAAAAAATGGGGATCAAAAAGACTAATTTTCCTATTTTTTATGATATTTAGAAGTTAGTATGTAAAAAAGAAAAATAAAAAAACACATAAGAACATGAATATATGAAGGCAAATGAAAATAAAGTGAGAATAAATCAAAAGTGTACAGCCAGGAATCGAACTGGGGTATGGGAGGTTCCTGGGCTGATGTGGCGCGCCACCTCAATTAATGAGGCTTACGTGGCTGCGCGTGTGGCATGATCCTGGGCCGTAAGATGATGAGGATGGTCAAAGTCTTTTAAGCGATCGGACGGTAGAAAGACCGTCTTCTTCCTTGAGCTTTTTTCGGCCATGAACGTAGCAAGACGCCGACGACGGGAGGGGTAACGGCCGGAAAACTTTGGGAGCACATATCTCCCTCGTTTCTTAACCAAATCTAACGTTTCTTGGATGAATCTTGACCGAAATTTCGAGAGGAATTCAAATATCCAATTGTTTTTTGTTGATAACCTCTATAGCTCAAAAACCGAAGTCACCATGAAAACCCCAAGAACACGAAATGTCCACCAAAGTCTTCCAATTGATACCAGAAACGATCTATACCTTATGGGGATTATAAAGATGCAACAATGGCAACATAGAGACTCATGAATCATGATATTATTTGAAAGTTCTATACCTTTGAAAATTGGTTTCTAGAGCTTCAATGGAGCACGGATTTTCTTGGGAAATTGTGTAGAAACATTCAACAATGGTTGATAGAGGTAATAGGATAAAAGAAATGGCTTGAATTGGTGAGGAAAACAGAATTCGAAATTCTCATGGAGCTTACTTTTTTATGTTACTACAACCATGGTTTTGCATTAAAACCTTCTCAAAAATTGATGGAAAAATTCTATGGAGTATATTGAATGTATTTGCAATGAGAAAGGATCAAAAAAGTGGAGAGAAAAAGGAATTGAAAAATCAATTTTTCAAATGTAGAAAATTGTGGAAAAATGGAAAAATGGTGGAGAGAAAGCGCAATTGCCTTGATCTTTGGTTTTTATATTCCTTGCATCATAAGGAAAATCTAAGGCCCAAAATAGTCCCCTGTTGTTAAGCCCAAGCCCAAGATCCATTATGTTACTTAGTTGTGAAGAAAACTTGAAATAGGTCATGATAAAAGCTCCAAATGAAAAAAGTAATGTTGCCATTGTTCTTAAAATGAGATTTCCACTCAAAATAAGTACAAACATGGACTTATTTGATTAAATTTTGAGGAAATACCAAACTATGCCTTTTCACATGTTTTCACCAAAGTGACTTTTATCAAACATCCACCATGAGCTAACTCATTAAAACCTTGAGGTTTAGTTGACCAAATGACGCCATTCGGAGCAACTTTCATGTTGGAAAAAAGTTCATCTGAGTTATGGAAAATGGTGAACTGGACTTGTAATTTTATGACCTGTAATCATAGTTTCTCAACTCATTGATAATCTTCAGTTGGCCTCTAAGTCAGGGGATGAACCCCACACAAGCATCTGAACTTCTCAAGGGCATGAACCACTTCCTGGTGACTTTAGTGATTCCTCAAGCTCGAATAAAATCTCTAGATAGGCCTCTCTTGATGTATATCACACTTGATCCACTGCGTAAATGCTAATGCAATGTTATGATAATGCTATGATGATGTTATGCTAATGTAAAAACAAGAAGGAAAAGGTTGGGCAAATTTTGGGGTGCAACAGGGGCCCCAACAAAATATTCCCTATGCCTTGGGAAGAGCATGGGATTTGAAAGAAAACAAGGAAAATTACTCTTCGACAAGGGTGACTTCCGGTATCTCCATAACAGTCTAATTGTTCAGTTGTTGATTCGGTGCTCTTGGGTACACCATGCAGACTTTATTCAATGCATCGTCTTCGGTCTCCACAAAGGTCACCTGATCATCTATCATATGTCCACCACTAATGAAGGCAAGTGGAGGAATGAACCCCTTGCCTTCGTCAACGGTTGTCTTCTGCTGAATTCTGTGACCGCCAGGGTAACCCAAACCAGCTCTATTCTTGTTGATAGGTAACTCCAACACTGTTCCCCAACCTTCAGGGTGACCAGCCTTGATTACAGTCCTTGCGTCCTTCCAAGTAACCATAGGGGATCCAGACCTTTCTGACTTCTTTTCCTCTTTCTTAGCAGGAATCATTTCCACACTTATCACATCAAACGCTTGAAAAGGGGTCTCATGGACTTCACCTCACACTTCAATATAACGAAATGAGGTCATATGACTTACTAGCATATCCTCTTCTCCCTCAATGACAACAAGCTGATTATTAACCATGAACTTTAGCCTTTGATGAAGAGTGGATGTTACAGCACCGGCTGCATGAATCGAAGGACGACCTAGCAAACAACTGTACACTGGGTAGATATCCATCACATAGAATGTGATAATGAAAGTGTGAGGGCCTATTTTGATGGGGAGATCAATTTCCCCTATCGCAGTCCTTCTTGCCCCATCAAAAGCTTTCACTATCATTGAACTGGGCTTCATCATCAATCCTTCAATGGTTAGCTTGGCCAAAGAATTCTTCGGTAAGACATTTAAGGATGATCCAGTATCTACCAACACTCTCGACAAAACAACATCAACACATTCAATGGAGATGTGCAAAGCTTTATTATGGTTATTCCCCTCGGGGGATAACTCTCCATCATTGAAGCTTAGAATATGCGTGGGGGCAATATTCGACATAACTCCTTTGAATTGTACAACAGATATTTCCTGGGGTACATGAGCAGTCTTTAAAAACTTTATCAATGACTCCTGATGGGCAGGGGAGCACATTAGCAGTGACAACATGGAAATCTTAGAAGGTGTTTGGTTGAGCTGGTCAACCACCTTATAATCACTTTTTCGGATGATTCGTAGAAATTCTTCAACGTCTTCACCAGAATTTCCTTTTTGAGTAGAAGTCTGCCCCTGCTCAATTGCTGGCTGCTTCTCATTTGTATTGTTTGGTGGCGGTACGGGCGCAAAAATCCTCCCACTTCTAGTTATTCCACCGGTTTCAACCATGTTCTCTACAGAGCTATCAACATTCACAGCATCCTCTTCCACCTTCTGCCCATTAATATAAACAGTTGGCCCATACTTCCAAGGGACAGCCTTGGTGCTCTCAAAAGGGAAAGGAGCAGGTGTAGATATTACTAATGGAGCGAGCGAAGGTGGAGACAGTGGGATATCTACTTGATCGTATGGTATCTGTAGTGGTTCATAAGCTTGATTGTATGGAGTCTAAACAGGATGCCAATCATAATCACAGGGGATTTACAAAGGCACATGAGGCTGATCACATGGAATTGTTAGCGGCATAACATCATACGGGATTTGTAATGGAACTTGGACAGGATACCAATCCTCGTCACATGGAATTGTCAGAGGCATACGAGGTTGATCATATGGATTGTTCACCAGTTCTTCATCATAAGTAAATTCCATCAGATCACAGGGGACACCAATCGGGTCATATGGAATGTCCAGAGTTGCCACTTCTTCTGCATTTGATATCTGTTATATCAACATGACGCCTTGATCTAACAACTTCTGAATGTCTATCTTAAAATCATGACAGCTTTGGGGATCTTCCACACAGTATTGACAATCCTCGGTACATCCTGGAAAAACATTCTTCATTAACAATCGTTCTTTGACAACTGCAAAGGGGGTCTTCATCTTGTCAACTTCTGACACCAACTTCTTTCCTCTTGACTCTTCAATCATGTTTGTAGCATGGTTCGACATTGGATTATTAGTCACATTGGGATTATTTTTGGTGAAATTGATGGCTTTTGAATCAATGAGATCTTGTACCACATACTTCAAAGCTTTGCAGTTTTCAATATTATGTCCGGGAGATCCATAATAAAACTCGCAATAGGAATTTGCATCATAACTAGGAGGTAAGATAGCTGGGGGAGCCTTCATCTCTCTCAACTGTACTAAAGAACCCTTAAGCAAAAATGGAAGCAACCTAGCATAAGTTGTTGGAATAGGATCAAACTTTTTCTCAGGTCTCCTTTGCCTTGGCGGACCCTGGTAATAGCTTTGATGTTGTTGGTAGGGAACTTGAACATCCGGTTGGCTTGCAGGTATGGAGAGAGGTTAATTTGGAGTAACAGCGGCCACATGGTGATAAGAACCTTGATATGCTCTAGCTTTCCCCTTATCCATTGAGGCAGCGTTTGTTTCCCCTTCTCTTTTCCTTGCAAAACCTTGGTGGGGCTTCTTAGATCCACCAGAAACTCCGTCAGCATTCTGGATCTTCCCAATCTTTATCATATTCTCGATCCTCTCACCATCCATAACTAAATCTGAGAATACAGAGGATGTGCATCTAGCCAAGCGTTCTAGGAAAGGACCTTTAAGGGTCCTCATGAACATATCTTTCAATTCTCTTTCAAGAAGAGGAGGCTGGACTCTAGCAGCTAAGTCCCTTCATCTTTGTGCATAGTCTTTGAATGCTTCGCCAGATTTCTAGGTCAGGCCTTGGAGTTGTGTGCGATTAGGCGTCATGTCAGAATTGTATTGGTAGTGCTTTAGAAATGCCTCAGCAAGCTCTTTCCATGTCTTGATATGTGTACCTTCCAACTGCATATACCATTCAAGGGATGCCCCACTGAGGTTATCTTGAAAGAAATGCATCAACAATTTTTCATCGTCAGATTAGGCAACCATCTTCTTATAATATGATCGGATGTGGGTTCGGGGACAGCTGGTCCCTTTGTATTTTTCGAAGTCGGGGACTTTGAACTTGAGTGGAATCTTAACACCGGGCACCAAACACATATTTGCGGCATCTAACCCAAAAGTTCTTGGGCCTTGTAGTCCTTTAACTGTCTCTTGTAAGGCAAGTACTTTCTTTTCTAAATCCGTAGTCGGCACTCCAGAAGCGTCTACGACCAACTCGTCATGAGGGTTGTAGAAACCTTCGTGATCATCAAAGTGGATTTGAGGGGGAACCACACCACCACCAGGAATAGGGGTTGCGCCTATGCCAGCAGGAGTAGGGATTGTGCCATAAGGAGCGGGAATTGCACTTGCAGGAGTGGCACCACCAGGAGTGGGATTTGAGCCTGCAGTAGTAAGAATTGGAGTGTTGGTATCGTTTCTCTCCACAGCTTGTCTCATCTCTTCTTGTCCTCTAGACATAGCCAGAATGACCTCCATTAGATGGCCTATCTGAGTCTTCATTTGGGTCATCTCTTCCCTGAAAGCGGCTTGATTCTGCTCAATCTGATCCATTAGTAATCTTTGATTGCCACGAGTGTAGTAGGGATGTCGGGAAGTCAGCTTGTTTACTGCGAATGGAGGTCAAGTTTTTGTAAGTTTTGGTTTTGTTTTATGAAATGCATAATGATGTATGAATGCATATGGAACCTGTCATGCGCAAAGCTCTTAGTAACCTTGTTAGTTATTGTTAAGAATATAAACATTTTCCATTGCAATTAACCAGAAGAGACATAATAGAACAAAAACTTTCATTTCATTAAGGCTCGAGGCCGAGTTCAAATACAAAATATGAAATACATTACAAATCAACTCTAAAGGTGACTCCTTGGGCTCTACGAACCGACTCTAAATCTGTAACGAGCTCTCCCATTGTTTCCTTGCAAAACTTCACAAAGTTAAATGTAACACCCCGCTCCCAAAAAATAAAACAAGTACAGTTAAAAAAAACAATCAAGATAGACAAACAACAGAGTTTCACATCACACACGGGATGTCACAAAAGAAAACCAATCGAAACATTTTCATTAAAGAATTTAACCACATATAAGCAGCGGAAAATCATCATATATATATATATATATATATATATATATATATATATATATATATATATATATATATATATATATATATATATATATATATATATATATATATATATATATATATATATATATATATATATATATATATATATAAACATCATATACAAGTCAGGTACATCAGCGTCGACTATCTGTCCAAAACATACATCATGTACAACCACACATCAAAAGATCCACCAAAACATATCATCAACAAGATACGCCACATGGGCACCAGAAACATCACATAACAAAGAACTCCCAAAAAGCCCCGGTGTTACGTATCAGAGCATCCCTACGACTCGCCACAGAACAAACTAGTTATCACCTGAAATCTCTGTACTTCCAAAGAAGCGCAGACCACAACAAAGGCAAAGGGGTGAGAAATTACGGACAAAACATAAAGGTAACGGTAAACATGAATATGAAGGCAGTAAACACACAACATAATTCATACACATCATCTCGGACCTACGGCCCCACACCATCGCAACATACACATGACTATGCAACACATGCAACTCGACACATGAAATGCGGGTACCGACTCACGGTTCATCATCGAACCCGGATAGATCACTCGAGCCACGCTAGGCAACGATCTATCCCACTGAGTATATCTCATATGCCCCACCGAGCAATATGATCAACCCCTGCATCCACTCCTTTTCGGAGCCTGAGTTTATTTCATACGCCCCGTCGAGCAGTATGATCAACCCCTTCACATTCCCTTACGGAATCCCGAGTCTATCTCATATGCCCCACCGAGCAATATGATCAACCCCTGCATCCACTCCTTTTTGGAGCCTGAGTTTATTTCATACGCCCCACCGAGCAGTATGATCAACCCCTTCACATGCCATGCATAACACAATGCACCACAAAAAATACTAGCACACACGCTACACGTTATCCACAGATCACATCTATCGCATATCTCAGGTATCACATGCCACATTTCAAGGATCTCACACCTTATCACCAGCACACATAATACCTATCGTACACTCAATCAACTATACGAATACTAAGAGGAATCACGTTCCTGTGTTCACACATACACACGACAGTGCCCTGTTAACCCTCAGAATCACCCACGACCAACAGAGGTCTAACGGTACAAGAACGGAACAGCACAGCACAAAATGCCCATAATTCTGTCATGTTCGCTGCCATTCGCCTGGCGAAGCCCCGCAGCAAACACTCGCTGGGGCTCGCCCGACGAAACCCCTAGCGAAGCCAAACAGAAGCAAAAGGCAGCATTCGCTGCTCAGTTCGCCTGGCGAAGGCTCGCCCCCATTCGCCCAGCGAATGCACGCGAATTCTGCAGAAAATCTGTTGTTCAGAAACAACCCCACACCCCGATTTCGTCTGATTAAATCCCACGAAATCCTACACTATGCCAGTAACTTACTAACCCACAAGACTACACTGATTATCCTAGTTCATACTCAATAAATCGTCACTTCTTCTCAATTCTTCAACTTCCAGCACTAACTCCGAATTTTACCGGAAACCCCAAATCTTCCAACAACTCAACATCAACAACATGCAATGCAATCAACATGAACATAATCGATAACATAATCACAACAACAACAACATACATAACAAAATTCATGGGATTAGAGGAAATTCCCACTACCTAACATTCATGTTATCTACCCGTTTTGATCACTTTCTCCCCCCCCCCCTTACCTCGAAATGCAGATTGATGATGATGAAGCTTCGAAAAATCTACACGATTGATAGCCTTGATGATCCTTTCCTTTTCTCAAGTTGCTCTCCTTCAACCGAGTTCTTCTCCCAAGCGTGCTCTTTCGTGTTCTCCTCCTTTCCTTTTTCCCCAAATGCCACAAATGCTCTTAGTTCCAAATAATTCACCTTTTTCTTATATTCCAAATAATATTAATAATATCATAATAATAATAATAATAATATTGACATTAATATTAATTATTAATTATTATCATTATCGATTATCAAATATTAATATTATGCCTCTAATTCTTCTTCAATTCCCACACTAAACACGCTGACGAATAAAAATAACACCGGAACTAAAAATAATTAAATTGGGCGTTACATTAAACACAGGAACAGGAGTGTTTTCAGGAGTCATCACTTGATCAGCCACCTTCAATTTTTCAGGGATTTGTTGAAGCACAAAGTTGGAGAATCCCTCCAGGTTCACAAATTTGTCCTTCCATTCAGCATTGAGAATCTGGAGATTGTGGATAATGTCATCTCTCTAAAGTACCGCAGCCTCCGCATGACGAAAAATTTCTTCCCAATAGTGGCAACTATTCTGCAGCTCTAGGTATAGCTCATCATAGATTCCATCTTTCAGTCTCTTGATTTCCTCGATAGCCCTACCCAATTAGTACTCTACCTGTATGAAATCTCGTTGCGCATTCTCTTTTTCCAACAGTGCATGAGCTAACTGATCCTTGCTACCTTTGATAATGCTATTCAACTTGTAAATCTGAGCTTCAAATTTTTCCCTTTCATCTTTCTTCATTTGGGTGGCTATTCTTACATCATTTTCTAAGTCTCTGGACTTTCGCCATACTTGGTCCAACTTTTCATTTTGGTGATCCAAGTCGGCGTTTGCGTTTTTGAGTGCTCCACCAACCCATTCTTTCTTTCCTTTCTCTTCCCTAGCCCTTTTCCTACTATCCTCAAACTTTTCTTTCAACTCTTTGCTTTTGTCTTCCCAAGCTTCACTTCTCTGCTTAGTCTCACTGAGTTGAATTCGAAGTTGAGTGTTCTCATCTTCAAGTTCTTGGACTTTAGAATTAAGTTTCTCCATGTCTTCGGGTAAGATCGGTTCAGGCTCAGGATTTGGTGGGAAAGCAGATGCATCAAAGACAAAAGGTAATTTGACTTCTTTTTCTCTCTCTTTCACCCATTTAACATAAGGTTCACGAGCAAGGACATTTTTCCTTCCATTGTCTGGATTGCTTCTCATGATGTTTACCCATGCTCTTCTTGCCTTTCTTACAGCTGGGTCATTTGGATTGGCCGTATTGACAAGGAACGCCACCAAATCTTCTTCTTTAGGAGGGCCATCCATGGAGTGTCCAAATTGTCTTTTGAGTAACACCGGGTTGTAATTGATGCAACCTCGTGTTCCTAAGAGAGGCACATTGGGAAATTCTCCGCAAGAAAAGATGATATCTCTGGTTTCCCACTCCCTCTTCTACCACGTGATGGAACTAGCGGTGAGTGAAGCGAATCTTTGAGGCCATGAGAGTTTTTCGGAAGCGAAAAGACCTTTTTCGGGCATTTGAGTCCTCAACTACTTATGCAAGAGCGGGGCGCAACAGAGGAACATTCGACCTCCTTTTGTATGTCTGGTATGAAGTGTATGGTAGAAGTCACCTAAGAGGAAAGGCACGGGGTTCTTGGTCAAGAAGATTTCCACAGCTACTTGGTCCACAAAATTTCCCCATTTGGAAACATCACAATTCCATAGACCAAGAGTGCCAAAACTGAACCACATATTTCCCATTTCTCTTCTTTGGCATACTTCCATGCTTGTTCTTTTAAGAATTTCCTCGAGAATCCTCTAGCTCCTTTAGGTGTTCAATTGGCTATCACGTCTCTTGTGGGAATCCCTAGGGCGGAAGCCACTTTCTTCAAAGTGAATTCTTCTTCGAGCTTTGGAAAAGGATTGCGATCTTTGATGGAGAGGTTCAAAATCTGTTCAAATTCATCCAAAGTGGGAGCTATCTGAAAATCAGTGAAGGTGAAACAACGGAGAGAAGTGTCATAGTACTGAGCCAAGGTTGTGAGAGCTTCAAATTCTATCTTCTCTATCAACAAATCTAAAATTCTCCCATAAGAAGAATGAAATTTGTTGTGCTTGATGGGAGTGATCTTGGCACTTAGAGCTTTCAGACTGTCAATTGAAGTATCTTTGTATTTGAAAGTGAAAGTACTTTTTCTGTCGGTCTTCTTGTTTAGTCTCATCGTCCCTAGATTCACATTCATCATGATTGCTTCTGAAAAATGCTTATATTTGCAACAAGAACAAGACACTAAGAGCTTTGTTTTTATGAAGTATGTATGTATGAGTGGATGCATAAATAGAATTCGAGCACATGGGTTCATAAGTTTGAGGTATGGATATGGCCGATACTGACTGCTTTATGAACAGGTCCTCACAAGGTGTGATCTATGGTTTAAAAGGATCCCAAAGTCATGGATTCATATGACTGTTCATCATACATGAACTGAATATGTCGGATGATGACTCCATCACATGAACCTCTTTTGGGTGAGGTCCTCGTATCGAACCACACGAGAAGAACTTCTCGGGGACCCATACTACGAGACACATCGACACTGGGTTCTAGATAGGGATTTCAAAGTCATGGACTTTCTTGACTATTTGTTACGTATGTCAGTCATTGCCAGGCAACAACTCCATCAAGAAAGTCTCTTCTGAACGAGATCTTTGTATCAATCCAGACGAGAAGAGCTTCTCGAGGACCCATACTACGTGACCATATATCTTAGTTGGTCAATGGTTTAAGGTTCTAAAAGGTCCTTAGAGTAATGGATTCCCAAGAAAACATTGATCAAACACGCGCAAGAGCTTGACGGTTCTCATCATTCTCAAAGGAATCTACTCTAAGCGAGGTTTTTGTATCGACTATCACGAGATGAGCATCTCGGTAGCCCATACTACTCAACCTCTCATATCTCAATTTTAACACTCTAGACTCGGGTATAGAGTCTTTCCCTCAAGGTTTGCCACCAAAGTATCCAATCCATACCACAATGAATGAAACCAAATACGGTGAGATACAATTGAATAAATAAAGGAAAGTGATAAACAAGCACATAAAAAGAGAGAACCCAAACACGCAAAAACGACCTAGGTTAGGCTTGACTCGCTTAGGAAAACATCCCAGCAGAGCCGCCAGCTGTCGCTACACGAAAAATGACATAGAGTCGCCACCGAATTTTATTTATCCCAACGAGGGAAAGGGAAATAGCGTTAAAACCTTTGGGAGAAAAGCATGGTCATCGCAACCAAGTCTTAGGGTTCGGGAGTCGGTTATGCGAGGGGAAGGTGTTAGCACCCCCTCACATCCATCGTACTCGATGGGAACCTTCTAGGTTGTTTAGCTTGAATGAGTGATTTTATTATTAAAAGTGTACTTCCTTAAGGGAAAATAGGGGGTTGGTATTTATTTTGATGCTCGCCAAGGATTGTGGCATTTGTGCCTACGTATCCTCACTTAAAAGAAGTGAAGAATCATAGCTCCGTAGTTCGGAGCCTTGTGAAATGGTTATTTGTTGGTTGATTTTATACCTAAAAAAAGGGTTTTCGGATTGATGCCTTAAGGCAAAAAGAAGTTTGATGAGTTGATGTTATTTTTAGGTTTTTGAGAAGAGATTGTTTTTTATTAAGATCACACTAAAGACTTTGGATAGAGATGAATGTTAAAAATAACCAAGTCGAGCGCCTTGTATTCAAAACATTCGGAAAGAGTGTAGGAGGGTTCCATTCTCATTCCTTCCCCACCACGTTAAAGTCCATGGTGTATAGCCGCAATCATATATTTATTGTATTTTTTATTCTTATGAGAAAAATGCCACTTGATGTTGGATCAAGGGTTTTTTATTGTTTGTAAAAATATTTGAAGTGATGCAAACAAGGTCGATGGTGAACGCATAAGGCGGTCGACTTACAAGGTTGAAACTGGCTCGATAAAATCGAGAGTTTATTTTTGAAAATATTTTTGGAACCAAAAGGCAAACATAACCATAATAATGTCCACATACAATGGTCGTTCAACCACATCGAGTTATTCGGCATAAACAACACAAAACATGAAGAAAAAAACAGCATGAAATGCCATCAAGGAGTTCGCGTGCGAACTCCTTGATAAAAAAATTTGGGGAAAAAAACTAGAAAACAAGGGGAAGTTCGCTAGGCGAATGTTGTAGCGAAGCTATCTAGAAATAGAAAGAAGTTCGCTAGGCGAACCTCCCAGCGAACGCAAACAGAGGAGAAAGGGGCCAAAGTTCTCTAGGCGAAGGTGCCAGCGAAGGTGCCCAGAAAAAACACCAAGAAGTTTGCTAGGCGAACCTCTAGCAAATGAAAATAGAGGTGAAAGGGGCCAAAGTTCTCTAGGCGAAGGTGCCAACGAAGCTGTCCAGAAAAAACAACAAGAAGTTCGCTAGGCGGACCTCTAGCGAATGAAAACAGAGGCGAAAGGAGGCAAAGTTTGCTAGGCGAAGGTGCCAGCGAACATGACAAAAAAAAAACATCAAGAAGTTTGCTAGGCGAACTTCATGTTGTTTTGCCCAGACCATGCCTTTTTTTATGGAAACAGTGGGAAAATATGGCAAAGTTCGCTAGGCGAACGTGACAGTATTTTTGAGTTTTTCAACTCATGTCACTATGCAACCTAAGTTATGTCTTATCTCTTTTCCTTTGTTCTCATAACATTTCTTGGCCATACAAGACCTTATCACAACATATACAACACAAAAATCACATAGAAATGAAACATGCAAAAAATGTAAAAAGATAAGGGTTTGAGAGAAAATATACCTAAGAGCTACACTTCTCTTTCACTAATGGCCCTTGATGGATGTGCTCCTATGGTCCACCTCATTCTTCTGGTTTTTTCTCTCTCTTGTTCTCTCAAAGGTTTTTGAGTGCTCTCAATGTTTTCCTTTTTTTTGGTTTTTCTAGGGTTTCTTGCTCTCTCTCTTTGTTTCTTGCTCTCTCTCTTTCTCTATGTCAATGTGTAGAGAATATTGAATATGCTCCCCCCTTTGTTTGCAGCCCCCTCTCCTCTTTTTATCTCAGCACATTAGGGTTTCCTTACTTTCAAAATATCATATTTTTCATGGGGTAATGTCTCTTGCCACTTTCCTCATGTCACTCTCTTTCTTTCCATTTCCATGCAAGTTGTTAAGCTGCATTTTTGCTGCACTACTTGCCTATGCTGTCATTTTTCTGCAGCACTCTACATTGCTCTTAAACCTTGTACCCATTTGTTGGCTTATGTTTGGACAACTCTTATGGTCAATGTTACTACCTTGGGACAGATTTTTAAAATTCTGATATTTGATGTGTAGATGCATCATTGTGGGTTCATTTCCTTGGTCTTGTGACATGTGATGGTTTTGTGATATAATCCAAATTGTCACTTCTTGCATGGGGCTGTTTTGGATCATATTAAAACTACCCATGGCCAAGCAAACATAGTCTTGATCTTGACATGTTCCAATGTTGAGTTAGTTAACTCCTAATTATTTTCCTTGGATGTTTGTGGGCATAATGTGGAACATGTAAACTTGATGGGACATGTAGGGTACCATTGCATGAATTTGATTAGAGACTTGAATTAAGATTAGAAATAGATTAATTTCTAAACATTAATTAGAGTTGGAAATTTTGTAACAAATGGCATTCTTGTAATGTCATGAAATTCCCTTTGTAAAATTCTAGCCTTGAATTCATGAATCTTGAACTTTGAATGATGGATTTCCCTTATACCATTGAATTTGAAATGAATGGAATCTTGAATTATGCACTTGTGATCTTGACTCATGCTTTGAAAATTTGAACTCTACTTGACCATAGAAACAAACATGGATGAAAAAGTTTTGAATTTGGCCTTGCATTTCATGTTCATTAAGAATATTTATCTTGAATATCCCAATATTTTTCAAATAACTTCTTCTTGAAGGAATCTTCATGAGTAGACCTTCCAATTTAGATCAAACCTTAGATGATGAAACTTTTCTTCCATGTAGCCCATGATAGGCAAATTTTCTTATTTGAAATGGAAAACAAATGAACCGACCCAATCCTTACCTTGTGAACCCACATGCTCGGTATGCAATAGAACAATGTATGATATGGCGAATGTAGGGCATGAAAAGCTAAAGGTGAAAATGAGAGTGTGACAGTCGCCACCGTTTGTTATTTATCCTAAAGAGAGGGAAAGGAAACGATCAGAGAAAACCTAAGAAAAAGGGAAAAGACAGGTCACCGCAACTAAATCTTAGGTTCGGGAGTCGATTACGCAAGGGGAAGGTATGAGCACCCCTCATGTTCGTTGTACTCAACGGGATCCATGCTCGTTGTTTAATCTATGGGTGAAAACTATCTAATGCTACTGCTAACAGGGGGAACAAGAAAGAACGGAATCGATAGGACATCGCCACCCTATGCCTATGTATTTCCTCATGCAATGGGAAAGTCAGAGTCAATGTAGTTCGGGAGACTACGGGAGAGGTTGTTCGCCAAGACATTGCGTCTCGTGTCTACGTATTCTCATCTGGTATGAGAAATCATAGCAAAACGTAGTTTAGGCTAACCACGGGAAAAGATCTCGATCGCACTAGGGCGAGAGAAAAGGTTCAGAAAAAACAGGCTGATCTCGATTGCACTGAGGCAAGAGAAAGGGATGTTAGTCGGAAAGTCTCGATCGCATGGAGGCGAGAGAAAAGGGAAATTAGTCGTTAGTGTGCTCTCCAAGACATCGCGTCTTCTGCCTACATATTCTCATCTGGCATGAGAAATCAGAGCAGCTGTAGTTCAGCTAACTATGGAAAAACGGTCTCGATCGCACAGGAGCGAGAGAAAAAGGGATCTCGATCGCACGGATGCGAGAGAAAAGGGTCTCAATCGCAAGGATACGAGAGAAAAGGGTCCTAGGTCTGGAACGCCTAAACGGGAAGGGAACCAAATCGATTCGGGACGCACACACTAAATCCTAAGACGTAGGAGAGAGTGCGTCGCATATTGCCCAAAGGGTATACGCTAAACACTCTAGACAGAGTGAGAAGAGGCTCCCCACTCATCATTTCCTACGTATCCAACGCTTACAGCTCACAACACTCATTACGGTTAATTAAAAGATTGAAGTAAGGAAAGTTTACCGAACGGAGTGGTTCCGTTGACCCTTGAAATTGCGTGCAAGCTTCATTTCCAAACTTCTAGTCTCCTCTTTGATGTTTTAAAATACAGCTCAAAAGGATAAGTGGATCGAATCGGGACCAATGTGACATTAAACAGTCGTAGCTCGACTTATGAGGAAATTCAAACTATAGGAGGCCGTGTAATTGATATCCGTGCTAAGGACTAGATAGAGAAATGATATTGAGGATCATTCTCCAAATGAATCGTGTCGCACGGACCAAAAACAGTGGGATCTCGTCTTAATTGCAAACATTATGTCGATTAATCAAAGATAGCCTATCGCAATCCTAAAGTAGAGAAAATGACCCAAATGGTCATCTTTCATAGATTTGAAATCGGGAAGGTTATCGACTTCGATAATCCGACGCTTACGAATTCAAGACTTCATTGATCAAAGAAAGTCAAAATAAAATCGGAAGAGGAAGAAATGAGGAGAGAAAGGAGGTGGCCTCGGATCCAACATTATTCATCAATGATTTGACTGGTAACGGATTACGGAAGTCTCGTCATAGACCAAAAAAATGGTGAAAATAGCCAAAGATGGATAAACGGTCGAAAATGAAAACGAGAAAGAAAGTGGTCTCAGGATTGTCGTTTCCATCAACAATTTGACGTATAACAACTTGGAGGTCTCGTCATCGACCAAAACGAGGACATAAATCCTCAATGGTAAATAAAAACTCAAATCTAATCTCTAAAAGAAAATATGTATTAAAAATCTCTAAAGAAACTAAAATATAAAATATTGTAAACTTAGAAAACTCTTTAAAAAAAGTATATTATAAATCTATTAACTATTTTTGAAATAGAAAAACTGATTAATATAATATATTTACAATAAACTAATTACAATAAACTGATTCAACTTTAGTCGTCAATCAGATCAAAGGAGAGTGGGAAACCCGTCAACCCAATCTGATGCCTTATATGAACTATGCAAGAAGACTGCTACCTTTCTTTGACATGGTGGAATTTCATCATGTGCCGAGGGATAAGAATCAGATGGCAGACGCTTTGGCAACATTATCGTCGATGTATAAAGTGAATTACTGGAATGAAGCCCCAATGATCATTATCATGCGCCTCGATAGGGCAGCTTTCATATTCGCAGTAGAAGAAGCATCGGATGGGAAGCCTTGGTATTTTGATATCAAAAATTTCCTCAAGAACCAAGAGTATCCGCCTGGGGCATCGAGTAGAGATAAGAAGACTCTGAGGAGGCTGTCGAGAAACTTTTACTTGAACAAGGATGATGTGCTGTACAAAACAAATTTCGACCTGGTATTTCTATGTTATGCGGACGAAAATGAAGCCAGTTTGCTAATGGAAGAGGTCCACGAAGGTTCTTTCGATACTCATGCTGGCGGGCATGCGATGTCCAGAAAATTATTGAGAGCAGGTTATTATTGGATGACTATGGAATCTAATTGTTTTAAGTATGCCACGAAGTGCCATAAGTGTCAAATTTATGCTGACAAAATGTATGTGCCGCCAAGTCCTCTGAATGTTTTGACATCTCCTTGGCCCTTTGCAAGGTGGGGCATCGACATGATTGGCAAGATTGAACCGAACGCCTCCAATGGGCATCACTTTATCTTAGTAGCCATCGATTATTTTACCAAGTGGGTAGAAGCAGCTTCCTTTGCCAATGTAACCAGACAGGTAGTTGCCCGCTTTATCAAGAAGGACATCATCTGCCGATATGGAGTGCTAGGACGAACCATTACTGACAATGGTTCGAATTTGAACAATAAGATGATGAAATAATTGTGCTAGAGTTTCAAGATTGAACACCACAACTCTTCTTCATACCGCCCGAAGATGAATGGTGTTGTCGAGGCAGCCGATAAGAATATCAAGAAGATTGTTCAGAAAATGGTGGTGACTTACAAAGATTGGCACGAGATATTGCCTTTGCTTTACATGGCTATCATACTTCGGTGCGTACGTCGACTGGGGCAACTCCTTTCTCGTTAGTGTATGGTATTGAAGTTATCCTATCGTTAAAGGTCGAGATTCCTTCTCTGAGGGTATTGGTTGACGTGAATCTTGATGAAGTGGAATGGGTGAAGGCTAGGTTGAATCAACTTAGTCTGATTGGCGAAAAGAGATTGACAGCTATCGCCCATGGCCGGTTGTATCAAAGCAGGATGAAGAAGACATTTGATCAAAAGGCGCGCCATCGACATTTTCAGGCAGGTGACTTAGTGCTAAAGAGGATCCTCCCTCCATAAACAGATCACAGAGGCAAATGGACTCCCAATTACGAAGGTCCATATGTAGTAAGGAAAGTTTTCTTAGGAGGAGCCTTATTACTATCAACTATGGACGGTGAAGATTTTACGTCCCCTGTGAACGCGGATGTAGTCAAAAAATACTTTGCTTAAAAAAGACCCGTTGGACATAAAAAGAAAAGTCCAGGAAAAAATGGGGCATCCCGGCGAACCATAAAAAGAATAGGTTCGGACAAAAATTAGGGATAAAAGAAAATATTATAAATCCGCAAAGTTGAAAACCTGAAAAGGAAACTTTGGAAAAAATGGGTATCCTGGTGGATCAAAAACCCGCAAGGACGATTCAGGCAAAAGTTAGGGATTTTAAAGCAAATGACTACAGTCCGCGTCTGACCCATGAGCACAGTTGGATTCTTGGAGGACCCGAAGGGTTAATAAGTCAGTCTCTTCAGAAAGCGAAACACCGGTGAAACATCAAAGTCATGCGAGTCATAGTCGAATCGACACATGGTGGTTGTCTATTTCCACATTGCCGACATTTGTATATCTTTTACATTTGTACTTTTTGCGCGATTTCCTCTTTTCAGGAGTTGCGTCCGTTGTAATTTTCCTGTTTATAGGCCATTGTGATCAATGAAGTATTTTCCACAAAAAGCTTTCTCTTCTTGTTTTTGCTTTACTGTTTTGCTTGCGAAAAGACGTCTGACACTTTTGATAAACTTTGCATACAAAAAATTTTGGGGCTTTGCTAATCATGATTAAAATGATGATTTATTTGAATGATGTCACGGACGATGACCGAAATAGTCATTGTTGCATACAGGACACGTTATTTGTTCATCACTTACAGGATTCACTCCACCAAGAACTGTTTCCAGGTCAGAAGTGTCTCACCAATAGTAGTGTGCACTCATCCCCAGAAGGTTAAGATTGAGATCATTCCTCAACAGCGGGGCAAGTTCAGCGTTGTTCCTCGACAGAATATATGTCATCGACTTTTCTCCCCAAGCAGAGACTAATGCTGATTACCTCGACGAGTATTTCGGAAGTGGTAGACATTTGCAGTAGAGTCCAATAGTCATTGGTTTTCTTTAAAGTGAAATCTTTGGGATAACTTCTCTCCAGATGTTATTCTCAATCCCTAGCAGATTGGAATTGTCCCTAGTAGAGTTCTATTCAGGCAGGCCGTTCAGGGTGGATTTCCCAACTAGTTTGCTTGTCGTTTATCTCGGCACCTTCTCTCGGTGGTGTTCCTTTGCATTTTCTTTTTTGCATAGCATCCTCCCAAACGCGTAGCATTTCCGTTTCATACGGAGCATTACGCCATATTCAAACATATGCATGCGAAGCATAAGTTAGGTTGTTACCTTTTGTTGCCAAACATCTCTCCAGCAGATAACGACATTATTCATGAGCCTTTGTGGTACCTAACCCCAACAAAAATCATTGATGGATGTCTTCATCTTGTTTTTGCTCCCCAACAGAGTTTGCATGTTTAAGTTTCTCTTTCCCCAACGGAATTCTCTTTTTCAGGTTGTAAATCGGTTGATTATACTTCTTGTTTATCCCAGATGCTATTCCGAATCTTGGTTGGTAATCCGTCGTTTTGTGGATGTTATCCTGAATTTTGGTTGGTATTCTTCTTTTGTTCCTTTGCGGAGTCGTCATCCCTACTTTTGGTTGGTGGTCTCCTTTCTTGGTGATCCTAACTTTTGGTTAGTAGCTGTTATCTCGAATTTTGATTATTTGAGTTTCCTTCATTCCCCGCAGAGTTTTATTCCGACTTTTGGTCGATGATCCTAACTTTTGGTTAGAAGTTTTATTCCGACTTTTGGTCGATGATTCCTAACTTTTGGTTAGCATTTCTTTTGTTCCGACTTTTGGTCGATGATCCTAACTTTTGGTTAGCAGTTTTTTTTGTTCCGACTTTTGGTCGATGATCCTAACTTTTGGTTAGCAGTTTTGTTCCGACTTTTGGTCGATGATTCCTAACTTTTGGTTAGCAACTTTTGTTCTGACTTTTGGTCAATGATATCTAACTTTTGGTTAGCAGTTTTTGTTCCGACTTTTGGTCGATGATATCTAACTTTTGGTTAGTAGTCTCTTTCCCGCAACTCTTGGTTATAATTCTCTGGGTGATCCTAACTTTTAGTTAGTAGCTTGTTTCTCACAACTTTCAGATACAATTCCCTGGCGATCCTGACTTTTGGTTGGTAGCCCCTATTATCATTTTGATCAGTTACTATTTCGGTCATCCCAACTCTTGGTTGGTACCCGTTGTTTTTTAAGTCCACCTTCGGATGGCAAGCTCGATAGTGTACCATCTCGCAGGTTCCAAATTACTGGTTTTTTCCGTATTCAATCACCTTTTACCTTGAATGTTTGAAAGCGGTTGCTTTTCATACCTTCAGGTCCAAGCCATTTGAATAGGGGTAACTGTTGCACCCCAAAATTTGCCCAACCTTTTCTTCTATCTTGGCTTATGTTTCATAGCATTTTGCATTAGCATTTGCGCATAGCATTAGTTTTAGACAGGGGATCAAGATGTTTTATTTACTACTCAAAGGAGAAGCTTCATGTTCAAAGCTCAGGCAAGGGTACATTTTCAAGTCACCAAGTCTTCATTATCATTAGAGTTGGTCTCAAAGCTTCTTGAGGAGAGAAAATAGGTGTTTAATTATCTCCTCCTATCTTGAAGGTGATTAGAGGCACATGTGGCTATCTCCTTGGATGAGACATGGTTCAAGAGCTCAGTGTATACCTTGACGATCCTCTATAGGGGGTCACATGATTACACAAATCATTGGCAAGAACCTCAATTGGTGGATAGGGTGTTTAGGGTTTCATCTCGTCAACAAAAGTCAATTGTGGATTTGAGAGAGTTCAAGGCTTGATTCTTGATCATTGAAGCCATTAGAAATCATCCTAAGTCATCTCAAATGTTATGTTGATGCTAGGTCAAGGAGTTTCAAGAATTCAAGAAGTTGCTAAATTAGGGTTTCAGATGATTCTAAGTGAAAAAAATCCCCTCTTTTGGTATCTAACTTCAAGGATAATTTTCACCATGATGTAAGTCCTATCTCATTTTCCATCAAAAATGATACTTGTTCCTTATCTTTCAAGCTTTCGTTTGAGTACAAGAACTCTTCCATTGGGTTCATACATCTCAAGTTGTGATGTCTACAAGTTGGTGTCATAAAATGAAGAGAATTTAGAGGCACTCAAGGGTAACTCACTTCTAAGGAATTTTTCACATGGAATCAAACTCTTCCTCACTTTTCAACAAACATGAAAGTTGTTCCTTATTGTCTAAGCTTTCTAAAAAGTGTTAGAACTTATCATTCTCATGTGTGAAGCTCTAGTTATGATCATCCCAAGTCAAGGTCATTTTTGGAAACCTAGTTTTAGGTCATTTACTTCTAGGACCAAATTCATGAACTTCAAGACCTCAAATCAAAATTCTTGCCACATGAAACTTGTATGCCAATACCTTAACTCCATCATGACCTCAAAATCCATGGCCTTTGGTGATTTGTGAGACAAATAAGGCTTGATGAGCATGAAAACATGGATTATGGATCTAATGTGATTTTCTTACATTCCAAGTTACCAAGTGGGATTGTTTTTGCTCCTTTTATACCATATCATCATCATATCATGACCACAGTAGTCTTTACCTAAAATGGACAAACACACATCCTTCTTTCTTGTGTAAATTTGGCTTTTCATGCAAAAATTAGAAATTGCAAAAACACCTCATTAATTCATTTCCTTTAATCCAAATTATCATTATTCTTTTCTCACCCCTCATTTGTCTTGGATGTTGACCAAAAAGACATGGATGTCATGCCATAACCCATGTACACATGAAAGTTGGTTATTTGGCAAAATTTTCAAACAACTCATTTTACTCCTCATGGGCCTTCCAAACGAATCAAAACCCACCATATTTAAGCTGTGCAAACCTTAAAGAAGGAGGAGACTGCCATTCTTGCTCAGAAGTACATCTAAAATCAACTATTGCTCTCAAAATTTCAGAGTTTCGAAGCTCATTTTTCTCAAGTCATTTTTGCATTTTGTGGGTGGATTCATAGCTCTAGAAGGATAAGGAAGCATTATGCAAGCTTTCCATCTCATTATCGTGCTTGAACAAGGGCCAACGGAGCTACTCTGTTTGGTAAGATTCCCTGAACTTTTCTTGCATGCTAGGCGTATAGTTGAGTCTGTTTGTGTGGTATCTGAAGTCCTCTATGGCTAGAGGCAAGGTTTATCTAATGTTTGACTTAGTTTAAGTGATTTTCATTTGGTGTGTTGTTTTTTCATGTCGTGTTTTGATGATGCAGTTATTTTTCATGTATTTTGAGGTTGGATTTGAACTCAGCATGAAATTTTGTGTGGGATGATGCCTTCTTTTTTTAGTTTCGTGGTGGTCTGTGGTTTGAGCTCCGGCGACCCTCCCGGAGAAGACGACCGGAGCCCTAGCTCCGTCATCTGATGTGGGTTGCTGAAGTGGCAGGGAAGACCGTTTGACCCTGATGAGTTGTCGCTCACGTGTACACTCTGTTTGACTTGGAGACCAACTTAACTAGTGAAACGGTGCGTTTCACCAATGGTCTTGTGTTTTTGGTTTTTTGCTGAATGTGTTGTGGATTGGGCTTAGTGCTCTTTGCTTTCTGCACACCCCTTTTTGGGGCCCATGCGCGCATTGAACTGGAAATCTGTTCATTTGGGTTTTGCTGATACACCCCCTTACTCTCTCTTTTCTATTTTATTTTATTTTTATCCTACTTTCATTTTATTTTTATTTTTAATAGTTCTAAGCACTTTAAAAATCCATAAAAAATACTTTCTGATTAATTGGTGTCTTGAGATGTTTTTCACATTTTTTATTTTATTTTTCATTTAATTTTATTATTTTTAATCAATTTAATTTGTAAAGTGGTTTTATTGCTTGTCCTTGTGATTTAGGCTTGATCTTTGACATCATTTAAATACCCTCTTTGACCAATTTTCCTCTCACACTTGGGTGTTTGATTGAGGATTATTTGAGGGTTGGTTTGATGTCTTGATGATCATTTCTTGGTTGTTTTTCATTGGATTTTATTTGGCCCTCGATGTGTGCTCGATAAGTTGAGTACCTTGCCTTGATTGATACAATTGATGATGCTTCAATGCCATTCATGTTGTGATCTATTGCATACTAATTTTGGATTGACTTAACTTGAGTTTGGAATTTTATTTGGATTTTACTTAGACTTGTTTCTATTTTTGGTTGATGCCTCAAAATCTTATTGTTTTCACTGTGTGTGTGTGTGTGTACATGTTTTGACCTAATCTTTGAGGTGGTTTCTTGTATGACTCCATGAATGCTTGGTGAGTCTTGTATGCTCTTGATAACATGTTTGAGGTTATGATCTTCATGATTAAAGATCCATTGGATGTTTGTTTCATCTCATATGCTTTGTATGGTCATTGTTTATGACTTGTGAGATGTTTGCATGGATTTTGGTGTTCCCATTTGAGTGTGATCCTCTTGGAATTTGTTTGATAGTTTGAATTCGAACTTGATGCATATCACTTGAGATTGCTTCTGAACTTGATGAATGGATACTTGATCTTGATGTTTTTGTGGCATGTGTTTTACTTTGAGAATGATTTGGATGTTTGAACTTCTTTTGAAGTGTGTTTGGATGTCTTCTTTTGATTGATCATGGATGAATGTTTGATTTTGATGATCATGATGCGTTTGCTGCCCCAATCTACTTCTCCCCTCATTTGTTTATTTGATATCATTCTCCATAAGATGTTTGTGGCATGTGGTCTTGCATGGTTTCCTTGTTTACCTTGTTATTCTAACTTTCATTTTGTTGATCTGAGTTTAACCATGTGTGTCATTGATGTGTGTCTCATGTTTACATTATCATTGTTGTTGGTTTGTATGCTTCTCTCATCTCTTTTCATCTTTCATGACTTGTTTAAGTCTTTCTTTCTATTTTCATTTGTTATTGATTAATGATGTATTTACTTATGTTTGCTCACATGATCCCTTAGGATTCCTAGTCCCTCTGTTTAAGATGGGAGTAGGAGAGACATTAGGCTTTCAATCCTTTGTATGATAACATTAGGTAGTACCCTTTCATCCCAACTTTAGGACCACTTTGTATGACAACATTAGGGTTCTCAGCTCCCTTTAGTGTCCTTGTGTCTTCTCTTCTCATCTCAAACTCCTCTAAGACACTTAATAAAGAATGACAAGTGTTGTACGCAACGAGCCTTAAGTACATGAGAAATGATAAGTGGGGAGGTCTCTCTTCACTTGTCTAGAGTGTTTAGCGTATGCCCTTCGAGCGATATGCGACACATTCGCTCTTGTGTCATAGTCTTTAGTGCAATATGAGTCTCAAATCAATTCAATCCACTTCTGTTAAAACTCACGGACAAATTTCAAACCTTTTCATCCTTCAGAATTGTTTCAAACCTCATTTTTAGAAAAGAGTACGTTGTTATTCCGTTCTACCGCAAATAAGCATCATCCCTAACTGCTGGAATGGAGATTTAACGTCGCTCATAAAAAAATACTTAACCAACCAGTGGTCTAGTTTGCCCAAACTACGTTTGCTCTGATTTCTCATACCGAATAAGGATACGTAGGCACAAGACGACGAAGTCTTGGCGAGCAACCTCCCCCTATTACCCGTAGTTTCCCGAACTACGTTGACTCTGACTTTCCCATTGTACGAGGGAGTATGTAGGCATAGGATGGTGATTTCCTATCGAGTCTTTTCTTTCCTTTCACCCCCATTTAGCAGTAACCCTTAGATAACTTTCACTCATAGATTAGACAAGTGTGGATCCCGTTGAGTACAACGGACGTGAGGGGTGCTCATACCTTCCCCTTGCGTAACCGACTCTTGAACCCAAGATTTGGTTGCGATGACCTTGTCTTTCCCCTTCTCTTAGGTTTTCTTCAATCGTTTTCTTTCCCTCTCTTTGGGATAAATAACATTCGGTGGCGACTCTTCTGTTTGTTTCTGTCAGCCCCTTTTTCGCAGTTGCGACATAATTTACTAAAACCCTCATTGAAATTCAATTAACCTTGATGATTTTCCATCTTGAAATAATTTTCCTTTGCCATAGCCTGAGAACTTGTTCCTCGAGTGCATACTGATGTATCAATGACTTGTTGAGAACCACAATCTTGACTCAAAATATTTTCCATAACCTGATAACCTGGTATTGGAGCATATCATTTTTTTGACCAAGATTAGGTCAAACTTCCGCTGAATTTCGAACCAACCCAAATACACATTTGACCTGATAACTTTGTCTGATCCTTGTTTCAAACTTGCAAGACTTGAGCTTAGACAACACATAAACAAAAGGTAAAGATTCCAAATGCGCAATGGTAAGATGACATGAATAATGGATACGATGCACAGATGATGAAAATGCTATGATATGTACGACTGGAAATTCAGGGTCAAAATTAGGGTGTAACATAACCCATCCCAACGACAGCAGAAAATAGCAGATATCTAGAACATGCAGCATATGAATATTTAAAGCAGTAAAGAAATGCAGTAAATAACATAAAGATAAAGCAAGTAAAGCATAAAGATAAACACCCAAACAAGCTTGAAAGCAAACAAAACTAGGCGAGACCCCAACTTGCAAGCGCAAGGACTCCCCAGCAGAGTCGCCAACTGAGGCTAGCAGGATTATACCTGAGTGAATCGCATACTCAAAGATACAACAAAGTCACCACCGAACTTTATTTAGTCCCAAAGGATAGGGAAAATGTCGATAAAACCCAAAGGGAAGAGAAACGAGTAAGGGGTCGGTTATGCGAAAGGAAGCTACTAGCACCTTACGCATCCATCGTACTTGACGGGAACCATTTCACTTGCTTCTAGGCTTGGATGGGTTATCTATCTAAAGGCTTCTAGCTAAAAAGGGAAATAAAATAGAGAGAAAGAAAGAGAGAAGAAGGAAGAGAGAAAGAAGAAGAAAGTTCTTGCGGAGGATTGGGGCTCTCGTGCCTACGTATCTTCATAGTGCAATGAGGAATTCAGAGCTCCGTAGTTCATAGAAACAGGAAAGAAAATGAGAAGATGGAAGAAGGTGGCTCGCCAAGATTTTGCAATCTCGTGCCTACGTACCCTCATAGTGCAATGAGGAAGTTAGAGCCTACGTAGTTCAGGGAACTAAGACGGAGAAAGAAAAGGAAACAGAGACGGTGTCAAAACCAAAAGCGAAAGAAAGAAAGCAAGACCCAACTGGGGATGTCGAAAGGAAAACTCTATTGAGAAACTCAAAAGAGAAGTGATGACTCCACTGGGGATAAAACGAAAGAGGGTGTCGAAACCAAGAGAATAAAATATAAGAATCGATATAAAGACAAGATCCACAAGGGACTCGGTGCATTAACTAGCAAGCAGTGATCAATCGAAGAAAGATAAGAGTAAGACTCTATGAGGAAAGCAAGAGGTTGGTGTCAACAGGCGGACTTTGATGAACCAGAAGAAAGAAAGAGTGTTGAACCAAAAGAAGGTGCCCAAATCTCTAGAGAACTCGATGTGTTAACTGATAAGCAGTGGTTAATCGAAAAGAGAAAGAAGTTGGTTTTAACCGATAGACGGTGATCAACCCAAAAGTACGGGTGTGGAAGCAAGCAAAGGTTGTGACCTAAAGGACGGTACACCGACTGAACAAGTAATACTTGACCGAAGGAAAGGGTATTTGAAGCAAACAAAGGCTACTAACCCAAAGGTGCGAGTGTTTGAACCAAAGAAAGGTTGCCAATTGCAAGGGATTTCGGTGTTTAACAGATGGAATGTGATTAACCAAAAAAAGGTGATTAACTCACGAGAGATTGGTTTTAACAAGTGGACTATGGTTAACCAAAAAACAGGTGATTAACCGGAAGAAGGTGATTAACCCAAAGAAAACTCAGTATGCCAATAGACAGACTGTGGTTAACTGAGGAAATAACAAATTATGTTTTAACTAACAGGTAGTGATTAACCAAACAAAAAGCAGTGACTAATCCCAAGTGTATGGGCCAGACGCCCTTTCCCAAAAACAGTCAGAATGAGGATAAGACAGACTTCCATCCTCAGTCCTTCTCTAGAACCCAAAGTGTAATGTGGAACTCGAACATAGAAACGATTGTCACTACCGCGAAAATAAGGTGCTGGCAAAATAGAAGAGTCGCCAGCTTTCGTTATTTATCCCTCAGAACGGGAAAGGAAACGATCGGAAAAACCTGGCGAAAAGGTATAAGACAAGGTCATCGCAACCGTTGTTTGGGTTCGGGAGTCGGTTACGCAGGGGGAAGGTATTAGCACCCCTCATGTCCATCGTACTCGATGGGATCCACGCTTGTTGTGTTTATATGACGGGTTGGTTTTATCTATCTACCTATCAAGGCTGGTCTAAAAAGAAAAGAAAATGACTCGGCAAAGCGTCACACTTTATGCCTACGTATTCTCATCAGAGAATGAGAAATCAGAGTCAACGTAGTTCGACTAACTACGGGATACGGGAAAGGTGGCTCGCCAATACATCAGTATTGTGCCTACATACTCTCAACAGGTATGAGAGATCAGAGCTTACGTAGTTCGGGATAATACGGATTACGGGAATTCAGATTCATCTGTTTTTTCTAGTAGGGTTAACAAACAGTTCCAACAGTTTGGTGTACGCAGCTCGACCCTTGGAGACTTAGGCGTTACCGTTTGCGGTAGAACTGGAAGTTAATGACACTCTTTTCTTCAGAAAAGCTTCCTTTGACTTATGGGCCCACGGGGCAAAAGGTTTGAAGTTTGTTTTCTGTCTTTCACGGAAGAACTATTTTTTATGTTTGTCTGTAGTTCGTACAGCACTAGAGACTATGACCTGGGAGCGAATGCGTCGCATATCGTCCAAAGGACTTATACTAAACATTCTAGACGATTGAGAGGAGGCCGCTCAATTATCATTACCCAAGTAGCTTAAGGCTCGTAACGCGCTTATACTAACTTGCCTTTATTAAGTTTTTTACTGTTGTTTGAGATGAGAAGAGAGAACAGGCTCAACTAAGGGGAGACTATCAAGTCCTAATGTTGTCATGCCAAGGATTCATCTTATGGTTGAAGTTTGAAACAGGGAACTCCTAGAAGTTATCATGCATAGGTTTCAACCTAAAGTTCTAATCATCACTTCCTTATCAAAGGAAGTGAGATTCCTAGGGGATCATGTCAATGATATAGAAACAGATGAAGCATCAGCTTAAACAGTAAACAGTAAACGACTGTAAAATGCATGCAATGCAAGTGAGGGAGGAAATGTGTGTGGGGCATCAGCCTCCACAAGCTCGTCTCTACCTCAAGCCAGATATGAATAACTGTAATCATAAAAGAAAATCAAATGCCATCAAGCCAATCACAAACCACACAGGCAAGGGAGCAGGGCTCTACCGAATACCCACAAGCAAAGCCATACGGTAACAATACAAGCAGAGGGAGCAACTCAACCTCTAATGCAATCATGCTCCTAGCTTAACACAATCTAAACATGAACTTATTCTAATGCATCAAGCAAATCAAGCAAGTTACATCAATACAGTTGCATAGAAAGAAAACAGACAGAAAAGAAAGCAGATCAACAGCTTCCACAGCTTCACAGCAAAGTAATCCTTTGACAGCAGTTCAGTCCTCAGTCTGTAACTGTTCTTCAAGGATTTCATCTTCAATAGCAAGTGTCAACTTGCTTCTTCAAGCTTTCAATGCATCAAACACAAGTATCAACTTCTTCTCCACCTTCTTCAAGCTCCAGCTCTTTATTCAATCTCAATTTGATCTTCTTCACAAGTGTCAACTTGTTCTTCTGGATCTTCAAGCTTCAGCTCCAAGGGCAGTCTTCAAACACAGGGGAAGTGTAACCTCTAGCATCTTCAATCTTCTAGCAAGGAACTCCGTCCTCTAGCAAGGGAGAAAGATTCATCTAACAAGAACAAGGTGGGGATAAGGAGAAGCAAAGTGAAGACCAAAGGTCACCTCTAAGCACTCCACCATCAAGGAAAGGAACCCTCAAAGGTTCTACCAATTTGTGAGGAGCCACTCATCCTACCAAAGGAGGGATAGGGCCTTCACAATGGGACCTTACATCATAGGGAGGAATGGAAGTGATCAACACCTTCCATGTTTCATGAAGGAAGAAAATCTATTCTAAAGGATCTCCCTAAAAACCCTAATCCTTAACCCTAAACAAACTACACCAAAGGAAGAGCAAACTTCAAGTCCAAGCTCCATCGTGCATTCCACAGCAGCCCACACAAGTCTTCATCACCATCCAAGAGCAAGAGAAGCAACACCCTAGTCTAAGGGAACTAAAGAAGTCATTCTAGTTGAGTTAGCAAGTTAGGATTACCTAAAACCTAGTATTAAAGTTAATCCTAACTAAAATACTAAAACCAATTGTAAAATCCTACAAAAATAACTATGGGAACCTAGGTCAATCATGACTCTACCATATTAATTCCAGAGATCAAATAATAAAATAAGCCCTAGAAATAAATTCTACACTACAAGGTACTAAACCTAAACCCTAAAAGGAAGCACCTAAAGTTTCAATCTAAAAACCACACCTAATTTCAGCACAAAAATATGAGAAAAATACTATGGGAGCATACATGTCTACGCTAATCACACACAAAAAATCAAGCCAAAAATCATCACCAAGTGATCACACTAAAATCATCAAACAGAGGTATCAACCATGGCCATTTTATTATCAAATAAAAAGTAAAAAATGCACAAAAATTGAAAATGCATGATCTTCCTAATATTTTTATTCAACAAAATTCTAGATTCAATCATGAATTAGGGGGAAAAATATGGAATTAATTGACTTATTTTTCTATTTTTCATGAATTGTTTTCAAACTAACATGAAATGCACAAAAATAATAAAACAATAAAAGGGAGAAGATGAACAAAGGGTGTATTCAGCAACTCATTCCAACTAGTTTCGCTTGGGCCTAGCACAATAGGGGTGCATATAGCAACTGGGTGTGAGGCCCATCTGAACATCAATTCAGCCAAGAAAAATAGTGCCAGGAGGGGGTGCGTTGAGTAACCCTTTGCCTTGTAAATCCACATTGGGCTTGGATGGTGAGGTGAGGATAGCAACTGAAACCAAGGCCCACACGCTCTGAAATCCTCATCTTCACTTCAATTATCAAACTGAAAAATAAAAAGCACATACGCCAGGACTCGAACTCATGCGTGTTTGGTTCACCCAACGAAGCTTCAAAATCTTGGACTTCTGACTAAGTAAAACACTGTGTTTTGAAGGGGCTTACGTGGCTCAGCGTGAGCTCTTGGATTGAGTGACCAAGTCACACTTTCAACATGACTGGATGGTGAGGATTATCTCTCCTACCTTTCAAACCTGCAATCCAGCACGCACAAGGTTCATTGCCGGTGGCTTTTCCGGCCACCCTGGCACAACCCTAGCTTCACCTACAGGCCACCAATGGCCATGATCTCTACATGAAATTTATCCAGAATTTCACCAGGAACTCAACCATAGCATCTATTCGCTCTAACAACGCAAGAATCGTGAAAACACAATCTCAACCGAAAATGGAATCCATCCTAAATTGTCTCTAAAGTTGAAATTAACTATCCAAAATCCATCTAGATCATGAATAGAACCTAACCGCATGCCTCTAGTTCACTAAAAACACATAATCAGAGGGAGATTTCAAGAATTTAAACTTGTCTTTGAGCTTGGATTGTGTCGCTTGCGCGAAAATAAGGTGTCGGCACAACAGAAGAGTCGCCACCTTTCGTTATTTATCCCTCAGAGCGAGAAAGGAAACGATCGGAAAAACCTGACGGAAAAAGGGTAAGACAAGGTCATCGCAACCATTGTCTGGGTTCGGGAGTCGGTTACGCAAGGGGAAGGTATTAGCACCCCTCACGTCCTTCGTACTCGACGGGATCCACGCTTGTTGTGTTTACTTGGACGAGTTGGTTTATCTATCTACCTATCAAGGCTGGCTTAAACGGAAAAGAAAAATGACTCGGCAAAGCATCGCGCTTTATGCTTACGTATTCTCATCAGAGAACGAGAAATCAGAGTCAACATAGTTCGGCCTACGACGGGTTATGGGGGAAGGTAGCTCGCCAATACATCAGTATTGTGCCTACGTACTCTCAACAGGTATGAGAGATCAGAGCTCACGTAGTTCGGGACACTGCAGTTTATTTCCTGTCTTTTACGAAAGAAGTGTTTTTTATTGTGTTTGCAATTTCAATCGCACTAGAGACTATGACCTGAGAGTGAATGCGTCGCATGTCACCCAAAGGGTACCATACTAAACATCCAGACTGCGGAAAAGAAACTCTCCCACAATCCTTTCTCAGATAGCTTAAGGCTCATAACGTACGAAAGAAATCATTCATGATTACTGTATCTTAAACTGTTTTGAGATGAGAAGAGAACAGGCCCAACTAGGAGGGAGACTACCAAGTCCTACTGTCGTCATGCCATGGATTCATCCTATGGTTGAGGTTTGAACAGGGAACTCCTAGAAGTTGTCATGCATAGGTTTCAACCTAAAATTCTATCCTCAATTCCTTATCAAAGGAAATGAGAGTCCTAAGGGATCATGTCAATGATACACCAAAACAGACAAAGCATCAGCTTAACAGTAAAATGCATGCAATGCAAGTGAGGGAGGAAATGTGTGTGGGGCTTCAGCCTCCACAAGCTCATCTCAACCTCAAGCCAGAATGGATAACAGTAATCATACTGAAACATAAAACAACATGCTATCAAGCAATAACCGTAAACTGCAATCATACAGATAAAATGAAATAAAATGCCATCAGGCAAACAAACCACATGGGCAAGGGAGTTGGGCTCTACCGAATACCCGCAAGCAAAGCCACACAGTAACAATACAAGCAGAGGGAGCAACTCAACCTCTAGTGCAATCATGCTCCTAGATTCTACCTATTCTAGATATGGACTTATTCTAATGCATCAAGCAAGTCAAACAAAACACATCAATACAGAAAAGAAAAAGATGAGAAAGCAACTTCCTTCTCAACTCCAAGCTTCATCTCTTCCAACAGCAACTCAGTCTTCAGACTTGCAATCACTCTTAACAAATATCCATTTGCTTTTCCAGGTTCAACCCTTCAACATAATTCTCAACTTATCTTCTCTGAGCTTCAGCTCCTTGATCATCTCCACCTTCAGGCTTCACTATCAATCATAAGTATCAACTTGGCTCCTTCAGGATCCCCAGGTATCAAAGCAAGTATCAACTTCCTTTGTTCTTCAAGCTTCAGCTCTTCAGAATCAATCTCAATCACTTAGAAGTGTCAACTTCATCCTTCAGTCTTTACTTCATCTTCAGGGGTCTTCAAGTATCAACTTGCTCTTGCTGCTCTTCAAGCTTCAGCTGGAATGGCAATGCTCAAGGATTCATCCTCTTCTACACTCTTCAATAGAGTCTTCATGTTCAAACTCAAGCTCAATATCTCTCAAGATAATCAAACCAGAGGAAATCACTTACTAGATAAGCTGGGACATTGAACTACTTACTGACCACCAAAGGTGACCTATAAGGGTTCAACATCAAAGGAATGGTTCCCTCAAAAGTTCTACTTCCTAGGTACTATCACTTATCCCTCCAAAGGAGAGAGGTGCATACCATGGAAGGACTTTGAATCATAGGGAGGAATGGAGGTGAAAGATACCATCCATGTTTAAGAAAGAAGTTAACTAAGGCTAAACTCTTCCTAATCCCTAACCCTAAAACAATCAACAAAACAAATAAGATCAAGCTCTTAAGCTCCTCAATGCTCCTACTATGCTCCTCAATGCTATTCCAAGCAATACCAAGCTCTCCAAGCCCACAAAGCAGAGCAAACAAAAATTCAAGCCCACAAGGGCAACACAAACAATCATCAACTACAAAAATCAACTAAAAATAGTATATTACTATATTAAAACCTAATATAATTTCTAAGGGATCCTACATACCTACCCTTAATACCCTTATATGCCCCAATGTCTAACTTGACCTAGAAACCCAAAATTCTAGTGTTATTGTGGACCTATGGTAAGGATTAACCTAATTCTACACAACCTAATGCCATCTAATCAAAACTATCCTAAAATTCATCACAACATTATGGAATAAATCCAGGGGGAAGCTAAAGCTTATATCTAACTATCCTAAAAAGAATGGCCTAAAAATGCTAAGGGAACTAGCCAAACAAAATTCTACAAATTCATGTATCAACATAAAAGAAATAAAAGATATTAAAATGAAAAATATACAAAAAATACTAAAAATGCATGAAATGAAAATATATTTATTTTATAATTTTCTAGACATGAATATGAAATGGGAGCGAAAATTCCCACTTAAAAATCATTATTTTTCCATTTATTATGATATTTCAAAGTTTGAAAGAAAATGGAGAAAATAAAATGAAAATATGAAGAGAGGTGGTGCAGATACTAACCAGATGCAGTTCAATACGCGCATGGGCCCATAATGGGGGTTCAGAAAGTAAACGCGCTAGGCCCATTCATTAATCAGAAAATCAAAAAGAAAAAGGGAAAGAAAATGAGAAAAACATGGTGGGAATAGCAATAGAATTCGGTTCAAAATCTAATGGGCCTCGTGAAGGGGGTGTGGACATCAAAAGATCACTTAAGCCCAAGCCAGGACTTAAGTGATACGCTGCGTTTTGTCTTGTTCAAACCTCTTCACAAACTGAAATGCGTGGAGGGCCGCTAGATCAAGATTTCAGTCAAAAGTCTCCTCTGATCCTAGGGCCACATCATCATCTTCTTCAATTTCAAATTTCTGGAGGGAGAACTCCTTTGAAACAGAGCTTCAACTCCTCCTTTCTCCTCATCCGAATACCCTCAAAACCTCATCAAATCCTAAAGTGTAAAACCCTAACATGCTCCATTTTTCACCAGGAATCTAGCCATGGCATCAGAACTCATTGAAACTCTCTCAAACCTAAAACCCGATCGCAACTTCAAATAACTGATCAAGAACCAATCTTAGCAATTCTCAAAATTAAAGGTCCTAATCTCCTCATCAGGTTTCCCTGAGCACTTCTTGCTATCAAACTAAGATTATCCCCCAATATTCAGTGAGTTCTTGGTCCAAACAGAAATCTTGCCATTGCAAAAATCATCACCAAATCTCTTCAAACTCTCCAGAAATGATCTCCTAGTTATCCTTAACCATTCTAGCCTATTAATTCTATCTAATAGCACTTAAATTAGATTGTAGAGAGAAAGTTACAAACCTGTGTAATTGGGATGAACAGGTGCACGAAACCTCCATTCAGACCTTTAATCTTTCCCAATTCCTTCACTGAGTAGTATTCTTGCTTCTGTATGCAAAAAGAAGGGTTGCAACAGCTTGATTCTTGGAAACCGATCTTGAGTTGCAGAGGTGAAAATCCAAAAGCTCATACACGATTCATCAATGGAATTGCCCCCAATTTGATCTGCACACCCTCAGTGATCCATATGGACTGTGCTCCAATTGAAAAAAGGGATGGAAATGAAGTGAATCAATGGAACCGATTCTTGATCTTCAATGGAAATTTCACAATGCAATCTCTCCTCTCTCACTCAATTCTCTCTCACCAACCTTTCTACTGAGCAAGCTCTAACCATTATATAGAACTGGTTAGCACTGTCCAAAACTTTTTGGAACAATCCAATGAGTATTTGAACTTCTCATCTCATGATATTTTGATTTCACTTCTCACCATATGCTATCTCATGCCATAGTCCCTTGTAACATTTGTAACTGACTTGAAATTCTCCCCACATGAGATGTATGGTGTGTTACAATGCATAACTAACTTGTTCATTGAGTTTCTTCATGTTTTGCTTTGGTGCCTTAAGATACAAGTAAGCCATTTCCAAAGCAGCCCTATGATCTAGGCCTCAAATCAAATTGTGGATGAACCATTGTTCTTAGAATGTCCTTTGGAGTCAAAATGACCTATTATATGACATGGTTTGGGTGTATAACTTGTCAAAGCCATAACTTGAGTTCTACAAATCCTATCAAGGACTTCTAGTACTCTCTACAAATCTAATAAGATTCTCTACAACATTCATGTTGGCCAAGAATCCATAGGAATCATCCTTCTATGGCAAAGGTTGGATGCAAGTTGGGTGACTTTCAAGGACCCAGATTCACATACCTCAGATGACCTGTAATTTGTCAAAGTCATAACTTGAGCTCTACAAATCCTATCAAGGACTTCTAGTACTCAAATTAAATCTAAGAACAAGCTCTACAACATTCATGTTGTGGGGAAGATGAGATGACAATCACATCTTGAGCTAAACTGCCTTGAAGATAGGGATCAAACTAGGGGATTTTACACTGTCAAGCCTTAGAAACCCTAGCTTGAAACTTCTCAAACTCCTCAATCGTGATGAGTTGGTATAGGAATCATCCTTATAGCATCTCAATGCATCATTCCATGATCACATGGCTCTTGGATTAGGTCTCAACCCTCTCCAAATCATTAGTTGACCTAGGGTTGACCCAGTCAAACCCTAATTCCACCACTCATGGCTGAATCTTCTGAATTCTTGTACAATGACCTCTCTAGGACTTCATGATGGATTTCAAGACATCTTATAAGCTTTCTCAAAGCTTCAAGTTCATCCTCATAGTCTCAGAATCATCTGAGGAGCTCCCACAACTCTCAAGTTATGAGACAGACAACCTTGGTTTCAACCAATCCCTCTGAGGATCTCTTGAGTTCTCAGAAAAAGATATCAACCTTTGAACACTTGAATAACTTTCTTGGCTAGCTTCATATTCTTGATGGGTACTCATACCTCTTGACCTGTTGGTCAAATTTTGGGGTGCAACAGCTACCCCTATTCAAACGGCTTGAACCTGACTGGGTGAGGAGCGAACGACTCTCAGCCAATCGAGGTGCGAGACGGTTGAATACCGATAAACCCGGAAATTTGCCACTACTCAAGTACACGGTACTCTGGCGGGAACAAATCTTCGAACACTGAAATAATAGCTGCACGACAACTAGCTGGAGACATACTGATCTGAACCTTGTCGTCAGTTATCCATATTAAATTCCTCTGACATTGTCATCAGACACCGGACCTCGCCGTCAAGCATTCATGAAAATAAAGCGTCTGACATCGCCGTCGGACAACCAAAACACCCAACATCACCGCTGGAAAACTAAATCACCTGACATCGCCGCCAGAAACAAACATCCAACATTGCCGCTGGAGAATCAAACTACCCGACATCACCGTCAGACAAACATCCAACCTCGCCGCTGGGAAACCAAACTATCTGACATCGCCGCCAGCCTACTATAACTCTGGGAAACACCCGACATCGCTGTCAAGTACTCAAAATAATCCGACTTCGCCGTCAACTCTCAACATCGTTTGACCTCGCCGTCAGGGTGAAGAAAATCCATTGGGGAAATATGAAATTGAATAATAGACTCTGTGGGAGAGAATAATAAGTTGAACACGTGTCAATGATCTTGCTGGAGGTCTGGATACCACACACAGGTGAACGATACTCTGGCCGGTAGGAACATCTTCGACACTGAGCATAACAGTTGCACGGCAACCCTACTGGGGAATTGGTCACACGGTAACCGGTAATACATAGTCGATCATGCCATCAGGCATTCAAAGAACACTGTCGGGCATCAGCCGAACTTCAACCATCAGGTTGATCATGCCATCAGGCATTCAAAGAACTGTCGGGCATCAGCCGGACTTCAGCCATCAGGTTGATCATGCCATCAGGCATTCAAAGAAATTGTCGGGCATCAGCCGAACTTCAACCATCAGGTTGATCATGCCATCAGGCATTCAAAGAAATTGTCAGGCATCAGCCAGACTTCAACCATCAGGTTGATCGTGCCATCAGGCATTCCGCATTACTGTCGGGCATCAGCCGGACTTCATCAGCAAGTCAGGAATAGAATTTTTGGTCAATCATGAGCCAACTGGGAACATCTAAACCTCTGCCATCAGGCACTCCGCATCAGCTGAGAGAACTGCTTCATTAACACGGTCAGACTTCAATCATGGAGTCTTCAAGGGAGGTTTCAACTTCGCCGTTAGAAACCTGCTGGGGATGACGCTTCGCCGCTGGGGAATCTGGAGAACTATCAAGTAACTCCGCTCCGGGGGTCCAGAAATCATTCTGGACGAATCAACTCTGCTGAGGACTTCAAGAATCATCTTGGACAAATAACTTCGTCGGGGACCTTCAAGAATCATCTTGAACCGATAACCATTCTGGAGATTTCAGGAATCATCCTGAGCGAACACTCTGTTGGGGATTTCAGGAATCATCCTGGGCAACCTTTACTGGGGACTCTAAGCATCAGCTCGAGCAACCAACTCTGGAGACTGCACTGGGTACTTAAGAATCATCTTAAGCAAACGACCCTGCTGAGGAATTCAAGAATCATCTTGAACCGAAGACTTCGCTGGGGATCCCAAGAATCATCTTGAGCAGGCGACTTTGTTGGGGAGAATGTCAGGAATCATCCTGAGCAATCAATTCTGCAGCGGAACACCTGCAAAACAAGAACGGTAGCAACCTAGATCATGTTTATTATGCATATGCTTCGGCAATGGCGCAATGCTCCACACAGTGGAAATGCTATGCGTTTATGATAAATGCTATGCAATCATGCAAAATGATGCGATCCCGTCAGCAAAATAAATGCCGAAAGGGGGAATCCTCCTGTCAAGGAGAGAGAACTACTCAGACAGAGGAATCATCCTGCTGGGGAGAACATGGTCACGCCAATATCAATTGGACTCCGCAGGGGACATAACTTCAGTAGACTGCTGCGGGGGAATGAAGCTCTACGGGAACTTAGACCTGCTGAGGGAAAACGATGTCAATCGCGGGAATAAACTACGTGGCCGTCTTGGCTACTTCTCTGGAGATACGACTCTGGTGGGGAAACAACTTCAGCTGTTCAACCTTTCACTGGGGAAAAAACCAATCACGGCTTGAGCAGCTTCCAAGGATTCGGCTCTCTTGGGTATCTGCAAACTCGGCTGAAGAAGGAGAATCATTCTACTTCGCTGGAGAGAGTACGACTCTGCGGGGGAATTTCAATTCCGCTGGGGAAGGAGGAATCATCCGTCTTCGGGGGAGAGTACGACTCTGGTGGGGAATTTCAATTCCGCTGGAGACTTCAGTCTTGCACCATCAGTTGCTGCATACTTCGGCGTACAAATAGTTTCCTACGAAACCTGCACTTGTGACCCGGTGCTGGGGGATGAACACGCGCTTCAGCGCCCGACTCCGCTGAGGAGATGACGTTCCTTCAGGATACATCTGATTGGGGAGAGAATCATCTCTGCCTGGGGAGACATATCAATGCTCACGATCTCGCGTTCAGACTCTGCAGGGAGAGGCTACTGAACTCTGCTTGAGAAGGAGGAATCATCCTGCTTCAGGGATGCGCACGGTGCACTGTCTAGAATATGCTACACCTGTAACAACACAAACAAACAGACAAGATACCCTTTTCAAAGGGACCTATCAAGGTTATTATCTCGTGACAATATTCAAGTAATTCATTGTTTCAACAATCCGTGGCCTGAGCCAGTAAGTTTATGTATGCGCATTTTATCAAAAACATCGGCGTTCTTTTTCGCAAACAAAACAAATAAATGCTAAACAGACAAACATAATTGCTGAATAGTATGCATTTTATTGATAACGAACCCCTGAATGGGTAAAAAATGTTTTACAACAGATGCAAGCTCCTAGAATGAGGAAGCCGCGCAAAAATAAAACATAAATATACATCAGTATATACAAATGTCGGCAACGAGGCGTAGACGAACACCATGAGTTGATCCCTCTATGACCCACTCGACTTCGATACTTCTCCGACGCTTCAGCTTCGGAAGAGATTGATTCAGACGAACAGCCCTCAGGTCCTCCAAACCACTAAGCAAAGAAAGTCCACACGCGGAACGCAGTCATTTGCTTTTTCAAATCCCTAACTTTTGCGTGAACCGCTCTTTGCGGGTTTTCAGTTCACCGGGATACCCTTTTTTGCCGAAGCCGCCCAGTGTAGGTTTTCGACTTCGCGGGTGTACATTTTTCCAATTTATATCCCTAATTTTTTCCCGAACCTTTTATTCTGTTTTTGGTTCGCCGGGATGCCCCTTTTTTGCCTGGAGTCTCTTTTTTTGTCCAGCGGGTCGCTTTCAAGCAAAGTATTTTTTAACTGCGTCCGTGTTCACCGGGGATGCAAACTCTTCACCATCCATCGTGGATAACAACAAAGCTCCTCCCGAGAAGACCTTGCTGACGACGTACGGACCTTCGTAATTCGGAGTCCACTTGCCCCGGTGATCGGAATGTGGAGGAAGAATCTTCTTCAGGACGAGATCACCCGTCTGAAAGCTTCTAGGACGCACCTTCTTATCATAAGCTTTCTTCATTCGGCTTTGGTACAGACGACCAAACGCAATCGATGCTAACCTCTTCTCGTCCATCAGGATGATTTGGTTCAGTCGGTTCGTAATCCATTCTGCCTCGTCGAGTTTCACATCAACCAAAACTCGCAAAGAAGGGATCTCCACTTCTAACAGTAGGACAACTTCCATACCGTACACCAAGGAGAAAGGAGTTGCCCCGGTTGACGTATGTACCATCGTACGATAACCGTGCAATGCAAATGGCAGCATCTCGTGTCAATCTTTGTAGGTCACAACCATCTTCTGAACAATCTTCTTTATGTTCTTGTTGGCCGCTTCAACGGCACCATTCATCTTCGGCCGGTAAGGTGATGAGTTGTGGTGTTCAATCTTGAAACTCTGGCACAGCTCCTTCATCATCTTGTTATTCAGATTCAAACCATTATCAGTAATGATCCGCTCAGGAATTCCGTAACGACAAATGATGTCCCTCTTTATGAATTTAGCCACCACCTGCTTGGTCACATTAGCATACGAGGCTGCCTCCACCCACTTGGTGAAGTAGTCGATAGCTACTAGAATGAAGCGATGACCGTTAGGTGCAGTGGGCTCGATCTTGCCTATCATGTCGATGCCCCACATGGAGAACGGCCACGGAGAGGACATGACATTCAACGGGCACGGCGGCACATGAACTTTATCAGCATAAGTATGGCATTTATGACATCTCTTCGCGAATTTGAAGCAATCCGACTCCATTGTCAGCCAGTAGTATCCTGCTCTCAGGATCTTTCTCGTCATAGCATGCCCGCCGGCGTGCGTACCAAATGCGCCTTCATGGACTTCTTCCACGAGCATACTCGCCTCTTTCTCATCTACACATCTGAGTAGCACGAGATCGTGGTTTCTCTTATACAAAACTCCATCAGGATTGAGATAAAAATTCCTAGACAGCCTCCTCAGAGTCTTCTTATCCTGGGTTGACGCGCCCGCAGGATACTCCTTAGTCATTAGGAAAGTCTGGATGTCATGAAACCATGGCTTGCCGTCAGCGGCTTCCTCGATTGCAAAGAAAAATGTCGGTCTATCAAGACGAGATAGTACAATTCTTGGAGCCTCATTCCAAAAATTGACTTTATACATGGAAGCCAACGTGGCTAAGGCATCAGCCATTTGATTCTCCGCTCTGGGCACATGATGGAGTTCCACTCGATCAAAGAACGGAAGTAGCCTTCTGGCATAGTTCATGTACGACACCAAATTCGATCGACGAGTCTCCCACTCCCCTTTAATTTGGTTGATCACAAGCGCCGAGTCACCATATACGTCTAGATTCTTGATTCTCAAATCAATTGCCTCTTATAGACCCATGATGCATGCTTCGTACTCCGCCTCATTATTGGTGACTGGAAACGTCAGTCTCGCAGTAAACGGGATATGGGATCCATGGGGAGTCGTGATGATAGCCCCGATGCCACTTTCATAGGAATTAACCGCCCCATCGAATATCAATTTCCACTGGGATTTCCTATCCGGCCCCTCGTCGGGCAACGGCTCATCGCAATCCTTCGCTTTGAGAAACATAATATCCTCATCAGGGAATTCAAATTCCATCGGCTGGTAGTCCTCGATCGGCTGTTCGGCCAGGTATTCAGACAATACGATTCCCTTGATGGCCTTCTGGGACACGTACTGAATATCATATTCTGTTAACACCATTTGCCATCTGGCAATCCTGCCCGAAAGAGCCTGCTTCTCGAAGACATACTCGATCGGATCCATCTTCGAAATTAGCATAATGGTGTGATTGAGCATGTACTGTCGTAGACGTTTGGCGGCCCAGGCTAGTGCACAACACGTCTTCTCCAGCATCGAGTAGCGAGATTCACAGTCCGTGAACTTTTTACTCAAGTAGTAAATGGCATGCTCCTTTCTGCCCGTCTCGTCGTGCTGACCGAGAACACACCCCATACTATTCTCAAGAACTGTCAAGTACATGATTAAAGGTCGTCCAGCCACTGGGGGTATCAAGATTGGAGGTTCTTGAAGATACTGCTTTATCTTGTCAAATGCCTTCTGGCAATCCTCATTCCAGATAATCGCCTGATCTTTCTTTAAAAGTTTGAACATCGGTTCACACGTGGCCGTGAGCTGAGAGATAAACCTTGCAATGTAGTTTATTCTGCCCAGGAAACCACGAACTTCTTTTTCTGTCTTTGGAACTGGCATTTCTTGAATGGCTTTTATTTTCGCATGATCAACCTCGATGCCTCGTTCGCTCACGATAAACCCCAGTAACTTTCCGGACCGTACTCCGAAAGTACATTTGTTAGGATTCAGCCTCAACCTGAACTTCCTAAGCCTCTCAAAAAGCTTCAATAAGTTGACCAGATGTCCCTCCTCTGTTTGGGACTTCGCAATCATGTCATCAACATAGACCTCAATCTCATGATGAATCATGTCATGAAACAAAGTTACCATTGCTCGTTGGTAAGTGGCCCCTGCATTCTTCAGACCGAAAGGCATTACCTTATAGCAGAATGTTCCCCAGGGGGTGATAAACGTCGTTTTCTCCATGTCCTCCGGCGCCATCTTGATCTTATTGTAACCGGAGAAGCCATCCATGAACGAAAACACGAAGAACTGGGCTGTGTTGTCGACCAACACATCGATATGAGGCAACGGGAAATCATCTTTAGGGCTCGCCCTATTCAAATCCCGATAATCGACGCACATTCGTACCTTACCGTCCTTCTTTGGTACAGGCACTATGTTGGCGACCCATGGAGGGTAAGTGGTGACCGCTAAGAAGCCAGCATCAAGTTGTTTCTGCACTTCTTCTTTGATCTTAACGGCCATGTCTGGTCTCGTCCTCCTAAGCTTCTGCTTAACGGGAGGGCAATCTTCTCGCAGCGGAAAGTGGTGGACCACGATGTCCGTGTCAAGTCCGAGCATATCTTCGTATGACCAAGCAAAGACGTCACTATACTCTCTTAGCATCTCGACCAATCTCTGCTTGACATCACTCTGCAATGCAGCCCCTATCCTGGCATTTCTGACGAGCTCCTCAGAACCCAGGTTCACGATTTCAATCTCCTCCTCATGAGGCAGAATAACCTTCTCCTCTTGTTTCAACAAGCGGGCCAACTCTTCAGGAAGGTCTTTGTCTTCATCAATCTCTTCTTCGGCTTGATAGATCGGGCAATCGAAGTCGAAGTGATCCGTAGAAGGTCCAGAGTCGATGTCATCTGTTATATGGATCCTGCAATAACAAGGGTTAAGTTTAAAACAAGGATGCGTAGGTTAGCACAAACCCCATTGCCATTTTACTGTTTTTCAAAACAAATATAAAACAGGAATAACAGAGATCACAAAATTTTAATACGAAGAAAACGCCTTTGATTTATTAACAAAATGCATGTACATAATCCAACAAGGCCCTGACAATAAAACCGCTATGCCCCGGGTAGGACATAGGGTTGTACAATGATTGGAAAAAGTAAATCATTACTCTTCACTTGTCATCTGGATGATATCCTTGATGGTCCAATTGTTGAGGCCCTCGCCTGGCTTGCTTGGCTGAATCCAAGAGTCGAGGTCACAATCGCTATCCCCGCTGTCTTCAGACACCGCGTTGATGCTTTCGAAAATCACTCTGCCACTGGTAAATTGGATCGGCCCTTTACCTCGAGACGTGCTGCTAGACGAAGAAGAAGGAGCTTCAGCTCCAGGAGAATATCCCAACCCAAACTTATCCTGCTTGTTGGGTATCTCCAAAACTCGCCCCCAGCCTGGGGTAGATCCAGCTTGGACGACGGCCCGAGCTTCCTTGAACGAGGAGAGATTCATCTCTGGCTTTTCCGTGGCCGCAGGAGTTACATCCTTCACTTTGACAGCTTCGAACGCTTGACAAAGAGTCTCATGGATTTCCCCATCCATTTCAACATACTTAAAGGACGACAAATGGCTCACCATTATGTCTTCCTCGCCACACACGGTTACTATGCTTCCCCCGACAGCATATTTGAGCTTTTGGTGCAACGTGGAGGTCACGACACCAGCAGCATGGATCCACGGCCGGCCCAAGAGGCAACTGTAGGCAGTCATGATGTCCATAATATAAAAGACTGCGTCGAACGTTTTCGGACCGACTTGGATCGACAGGGTCACCTCCCCGAAAACGTGGCGCTTAGTTCCGTCGAACGCCTTCACCACCAGATCACTGGGTATGCAGAGCACTCCACGAGTGTCCAACTTCATTAATGCCTTCTTCGGAAGAACATTAAGCGGCAAACCCGTGTCCACCAGCACGCGCGACATGATAGTGCCCCTACACTCTATCGAGATGTGCAGGGCGCTATTGTGATTCCTCCCTTTTGGCGTCAGCTCTAAGTCTGTGAAACCTAGCCCATTGCCAGCATTAACATGGGCTACAACCTCTTCTAGCTGATTCACCGATATTTCTTGCGGTACGTAGGCGGCGTTCAACACCTTCAGTAGCGCGTTGCGGTGCGCTTCAGAACACAGCAACAAGTTTAGAATGGAAATCTTCGAGGGCGTTTGATGGAGATGGTCTACAATCTTGTAGTCACTCTTTTTGATCAACCGCATAAACTCCTCGGCGTCTTTGACAAGCAAGTCTTTTTCTACCCCACACGGGACTTCTTCGACGACTTTGCTTTTCCCTTTATCGGCCGCATCAGCTCTAACCGCTTTATCCGCCACGACCTCTGGCGGTGCAAACACTCTTCCGCTGCGAGTAATACCACTGATTCCTGCAAGATTCTCCGCAGTCGACCCATACGGTTCCAGCTCCAACTTCTGTCTGTTGCAATAGACTTTGGCCCCGTAATGCCACGGAACGGCGTTAGTGCTCTCGAAGGGTATTGGACCAGCTTTGGTAATAGTAATTGTAGGCGGTCTGGGCGCAGAAATGGTTATCGGCTGGCGAGGGATGGTGATGGTGGCGACTTCATCGGCCTGCTTCAACACTACCTCTCCTAATACACTTTCAGCCTTCCGGCTAAACTGCAGAATCCCCTCAGTCATCAGACTTTGAATTCCTTCTACCAACTGCTCACATCCATCAGAATGTGTGGCACAGTCCATGCATAGTTCTCCGCACCCTGGAAAGAACCCTTTTTTCAGCAACTTAGCTTTAACGAAGCTAAGCGGCGTCTTTAGATCTCTGACGTCAGTCAACAGATCTGCACTCTCTTCTTCGATAATGGCATTCACTCCGCCTCCCCTATGATTCGGCATAGGATTCTTCGTGACATTGGGCATATTATCGGAGAAGTTAATGATCTTGGCATCCACCAAATCCTACACCTTGTGCTTGAAGGCTTTGCAGTTTTCGATCGTGTGGCCTGGTGCCCCTGAGTGGAAGTCGCAAGTGGCATTTGCGTCGTATCCTGGTGGAGATGCCCCTGTCAAGGGAGCCATCGTCCTCTTCTGGACTAACTGAAGTTGAAGCAAAGTCTGCAAGAGTTGCGCGTACGACATAGGCGGTGTCTCGAAGTGACGGTTTGCCAAAGAAGCCCGATTCTGGTATTTTCTGTACCCCTGTTGATTCGGTTGCTGCTGCTGCTGCTGCGGAGCCGCCGAGATGTTTATACTAGCTACCTGCTGCTGAGGGCCTTTGCCCTTTCTTCGAGCGTTGGTCACAGCGCTCGCGTATCCTTCTCGCCTTTTACCAGCATAAGGTTTCTTTCCACCTCCTCCAGCTGAGGATGACTCACCTTGAATTTTCCCGATCTTGATTCCATTCTCGACGTGATCGCCCATGATAATGAGAGCTGAGAACGTCCCAGACATACCACTGACTAACTTTTCATAGTAGACCCCCGGGAGGGTAGCAACAAACATCTGCACGAGCTCGCGTTCAACCATCGACGGCTGAACCCGAGTGGCCAACTCACGCCACCGCTGGGCGTACTCCTTAAACCCTTCATTGTTCCTCTGCGACAGGTTCTGCAGCTGGACTCGGTTCGGGGCCAAGTCGCTATTGTACTGGTAATGGTGCACAAACTCTTCAGCGAGATCCTTCCATGTGCGCATGCTAGTGGGCTCCAGACCCATGTACCACTCGAGGGATGGCCCGGAAAGACTGTCTTGGAAGAAGTGCATCAGCAACTTCTCGTCTTCGGAATAAGCAGACATCTTCCTGTAGTACGATCTCAGGCGGACACGAGGGCAAGTGGTGCCCTTATATTTTTCAAATTCAGGTACCCTGAACTTAGGAGGTACCTTGAAATCAGCAATTAATCCCAGCTTGGACATATCAACGCCCAAAGTATTCTGATTCTCAATATTTCTCATTTTATCTTCAAGTGCTTTGAATCTGAGCCGCGCTTCAGCATTCAGCTCTCCTTCAGCACCTCTTTGAGAGAACACATCATCCTGATGATCCTCAAGCCATGGCTGAGGCACTAACAGATTCTCGACGCCTGCATTGACGTTTCCCGGCCCAATATTGACATTAGCTCCCAGACTCCCATTACCGACACCCGTCGTATTGAGTCCGATGTTGGCCATCACATTGCCATTAGCACTGCCGTTGCCCCCGGCCAAGGGGACACCATTCTGTGGAGTATCAACTGGTGGAGGAGTAGGCACGGTCCCACCGTGGAGTATGTCGTTGCTATCAACCCTGGAAATCAAAGGCTGAACCAAAGTTCTGAGCTGGTCCTGGCCATTGGCGACCACTTGCATGAGCTCCATGAAGCGATCCATCCTCTCGCGGAGCTCCTGAACATCTGTTTGCACTTGATCCATGATCCTGGTCTGATTAGCTCTAGTCGGATAACGGTGAATTAGTCTCTGATCAATCCTGGAATCCCCGAAAACGACCTGGGACAGCCTGTAAACCTGAAATACCTGTAAACACTAAAGGGTTAGGAAAAACAACAAAATACTCGTCATGCAAATGCTTCATGCAAATGCATGCGTGTGTCTGTGTGTTTGGGAGATCTCCCCGATCCTAGTGCCTGAGTGCCAGTGCTGATAATAATAAGAAGAAGAAGTCCGAGTCCAATCGTGGAAACAACAATCTCATATATAAAGAAAGCCTATCAAGGCAGTACATAGCATCAGCGAGTACAAGATGAATCAACAGCGTGACCTTAGCCAACAAGCCTGGTGATGGTTAGCATACAACAATGATCAAAACAAAAGGAATACAAATTGTCAAGTACGGCCACGGGCGCGATACTCTTCTTACAACTCCTTCGTCTCTGGATGATCTGGCAGAGTGAGTAACCCCTCGACGAGTAATTCCCTCTGCACAATGGTATACTGAAGACCTTCGACCGAGTCTTCCCATGCTCCTTCGCCGAAGCAATCTTCTAATTTCCGCTTCTTGGACTCAAACGTCAGCTTGCGCTCCTTCAGGTTAGCGAGAGCTTTCTTGAGCTGGCCTTCGGCGGCATATCTGCGGGCGGTTTCTTCATCAAACCTCTGCTCACTGTCCTTCACCTGGGCTTCCAGCTTGGAGATCTGTAGCATCAGCTTATCCTCCCGCTCTTTCCTGGTGGCCAGGGAAGCCTTCCAGTGCTGGTTGAACTTGGATATCCTCCGATATGCCTCGTCCAAGTGCTGCTTCTTCGTAGCCAGTACGTCGTTGACAGCTTTGAAGTCTCGACCCATGCGTTCACGCTCGGCTATCTGCTTAGTCAGGTCTATACCTAGCTGGTTCACCAGCTCTGTCTGCCTCTTGAAGGAATAAACGACTTCGTTTCTCTCGCTTCGGAGTTGTGCCAATTCTTTCTCCAATTCTTCATTTTCCCTCTTCAATTCATCTCGCTCAGCTAACACCTGATTATGCTGCTGAATGGGCACGGTAGTAGGCTCTTCGATTGTTGGAGGGCTTTTTGGCTTGGCATGAGGGAACGACATTCCTATAGCATCGGCCCTGGCTCTGATCCAAGTCAAATACGGAGGGTAGGCTTGACTGTTGCTTTTTCCTAGCAAAGGCTTTCCTCGCTTACTGATACAATTCCACGCGCGCTGAAGCTTGGACAACAGATCCCCCTCTAGAAGACCAGTGAAGTACAGAGATGAAGGTGAGATAATACTTAGAAGGGGGTTGAGTAAGTATGAAAGATTAAGCCTTAAAAAAAATAATCACACAATTATTTTTATCCTGGTTCGTTTAAACAACTACTCCAGTCCACCCTTCCTAGAGTGATTTGCCTTTCTCAACAAGGACTTAATCCACTATTAAATCAAACTGATTACAATAGTAACACCTAAGAACAACTTGTTCTTAGTCTTCTCAAGAGCTACTGATTCCAACTGAATCCTCTTAAGGAAATTCTTTACAATCAATATAAATTAAATACAAGAGTATTAATGCTTCTATAAAGCTTTTATCACAACAGTGATTTTCTCTTAAGTTTAAGTACAAGAAATTCTAAGAAGAATAAGAATGAATAAGAGCTTAGAATAATATAATTTCTTTTCAGCAAATTGTGTGTCACTGAAGAATGTGGTGGAGTTCTCCTTTTATAGGCAGCTGATCCAAGGATGCTGAGCGTTGAAAAGAGAGTCCCAAAAAGGTCTGAACCTTTTTGTCTTCACATCAAGTGACCTTTCCTAGAAGTAGATAACATAGAAAAATCCTTTTTGTCTGTGTAATTGTGTCTAGCACAAAAGAGGAAAGAGACGTTGATTCACTTCAACGGATATATTCTTGAATATTTCTTCTTCAGTTTTTAGCAAGTTCTTCAGAGTCTGAATGGATCAGAGTCTTCTAATGATATTCAGAACTTTGTTGTATCAGAGTCTTCTGTAGCATGTGTGCTTTCAGCGTGTTGATCATCAGAGCATATTTGACATAGAACTTCAGTACTAGGCAGCGTTGGTACTTTCAGAAACTTCTGTAGAATTATGCTTTGAGAAACTCTTCAAACAATATTCTTCTTTGCTTCAGATGCTTCAGCTTCAAATGCTTCTGACTATCTTCAGATGCTTCTGACTCAGAATGTTCTGGAGCTTCTTGCTACAGATCCTTCTGGAGACTACGCTCAGGATCTTCTGTAAAGAGCAATCAGAATCTTCTGTAAGATGCATCTGGCGCTTCAGAGTCAGGATAACTTCTTGTATACAATACAGATTTGCTTCTAGAGAGTTAATTTCATTTCAATCTGCAGTAAAACTCTCAAACAAATTTTAGAGTATATAATTCTTAAATATAAAATTTCCTAACAGTTATCATCAAAACAAAGAGTTATTATTAAGAACCAATCTGTGTTCTAACAATCTCCCCCTTTTTGATGATGACAAAAAGTATCAGAAATTTTATTTAACTGAACATATAGAATTATAACTCCCCCTGAGATGATGAATCTCCCCCTGAGTTAAATATGAAAAAGGAATAGAAACTTCCCTTTTGTCTTGAGTAATCTTCAGAGTTAGATCTTGTTTGTTCTTATAACATTTTAGGGTCAGAATGTCTTGCAGATATAAGATTCAGAGTTTGATAATAGATAAATGATCTGAGAGACTCAGAGTTTCTTTTATAGAGTGTTCTTATCAATGTTCTGAAATAGTCAAGTTAAATGTTAGATAGAATAGATATGTCTGAAGATTCATTCTGGTGAAGTTATATTAAACAGTTCAGATCTATATTTTTCTCCCCCTTTTTTGTCATAAGCAAAAAGTAAAAACTTTTAAAAAGACAAATAACAGGAACAATAAATAAGATAGATCAATGGAGAAAACTGGATTCATTCAAAATATCAGAGCAAGAGTACATAGGTAATCATCAAAAGATATAGCAAGAAGGTACATATGCAAACAATCAGATGCAAAAACATTAGAATGAAAAAAAATCTAGGAGTGTTTGGACAAAAGCATCTTCAATAGATCTGTAATCTCAGAGGAGGATTGCTCTTGCTTGGACATCCACTTAGTCATAGTCTCATTTTTCTCATCTTGCTTTGACATCCATTCTGTCATATCCTCAGACTTCTTATCTTGCTTAGCCATCCAGGATTTTATTTCTGACTGTCCAGCCTCCAGAGCAGCAATCTTGTCTTGAAAGTCTGGATGTTCTGTCTTTATCTCAGATGAAGAAGGTGGAAGTTCTTCAGCCTGAACAGAGTCAATTGCCATAGGTTCTGTAGATCCTGAAGAGGGTTCTACCAGAGTCATAGTCAAAGCATTAGCAGTAGATTTTGTTGAAGGTGGAGGAGCATCTAGACAAAGCAGAGGTTCAGTTTTGTTGACAGTCCAGAATATAGTCCTTTCAGCTCTGAGCTTTGCCTCATCAGAACAGACGTTCTTCAGATTTGAAGCTACAGTGTTGAATCTATTGATGAATCCTTTCCAGATGATGTCAGATTCATTTGCATCCATTGCTTCTGAGCATTTCTTCTGAACAGTACCTAAAGACATCTGTATTTCTTGCAAAAATGTTTGAAATAAATGATCAATATTAAGTCTGGGCAGAGGTTTTAGCAAGGTTTCCAGAGTGATAGGTTTAGGTTGGGGAGTGGGTGGAAAAAGTGATTTTTGGATGGAAATCAGAGGAGGAGGATAATATGGAATGAAGGGTATCTCAGGAGCTTTTTCTTTAGATCTGACTAAAGCATTAAGCAAGTGAGGTTTTGGTCTAGTGTGAAGGTAAACAACATCAAAAGGTGCATTGGAGTATGGTTTAAAGGCAGATTTTGATGGTTCAGCAGATGCAACTGTGTTATCAGATGCAAGTTGCAGAGCTGAAACAACAACTTTACCAGATGTTGCTGATATGGTTGCTAAAGATCCTACATTGTTCATTGATTGAATATATGATAGAATCACAGATGGAAGAGCCTGTCTGAGTTTTGGTTTCAGAGGATTGAGGGGTTCAGAAGGTTCAACTCTATCATAAAAATCTTTCAGTTTGAAACCATAAGATAGATTATGATAAAGAGAAGAAACTTGGGCACAAGATATACCAGATGATGTTGGATTGGAATTGGGGATTAATAACTCAGATGATGGTGCAGGTGGAGGCATAGGATCTGGAATGGGAGTTTTAGAAGGTATGGTAGGTTCAGGTTCAGGTTCAGGTTGGTTCATCTCAGAGTATTTGGCAGATGGAGAGATAAGAAAATCTGGGTGGATTTCTGATTCTGATGAGTTGGAGGATGTTGTAGGTGTACAAGAGGTAGAAGATACTTGAAACACTGTTTTTAGTGGAGTGACATCAAGAACTTCTGTCTCAGGGATGTGAGGTTCAGATGTGTTGGTAGGTTCTGAAGGAATGTCAGATTGTTTGGATGGTGGTTCTGATGAAACAGGAGCAGAAGTTACTTTTGAAGGTTCAAAAGTAACAGGTGCAATAGGTTCAGAAGATGGATTATTTGATGGTGGATTGTCAGAGGCTTTTTCTGGTTGAACTTCTTTTGGTTGGTTCCCTGGATGTACAGAGGTTTGTTGTTGATCAGATTTTTGTTTTTCAGATGGTTGTTGTTCTGAAGGTGGTTGATCTGATAGTTGATGATCTAATGGTTGTGGACGTGGAACAAAGTGTTTGATGTGTATTTTGGGTTGAGATGGTTTTGATACAGAAATTGTTGTTTGTTTTTGAGGTGAAACAGAACTGGGGGCAGTAACAGAAGTGGTTTGAGTAACAGGTGGTTTTGGAACAGACTTAATATTTGAATCATTAATAACAAGATTTTCAGAAATGACAGATGATTTAGTACCTTTTACTTTAATCCTCTTGGCAGGGACAAAGGCAGCTTCTTCAGAATCTTTTCTCTTCAAGAGCTTCTTGGGCTTCTCAGCAATCTTGACCTTCTTTTGGACAGGTGCAGATTCTTCTACAGGCTGAGTCCTTTTCCTCTGAAGTGGTGCTTCTTCTTCTCCTGCATCTGGTAGAGGTTGTTTAACTAGCTGAAACACATTGGCAGGAACAGGTATTCCTTCCTTCTTGCATTCCTCAATATACATAAGCACTATATGTATGGGTTCTTCAGCAAAGAATAGAGGAAAGTCAGCTACAGGAACCCTCTTATTCAATTCAGACATATTCAGCCTCTTGGGAGCAGTAGTGAGTTCATCAACAATTTTGAGTCTCAGAAGACTTTTAGCATTCAAAGGTTTTCCCATAATAAACTCTAATTCCTCTATAACTCCAGCAGCGTACAGAGCAGTTACCAAGCCATTTTCAGTAAGAAGATCTGAGAGCAGTCTTCCAAAGGGGATCCAAGGTCGGATCTTCTGTCCTTTTTTCCTTCACAGATTCTCTAGATGCATTGATATGATTCCACAGATGCATAAACAGAATATATGGAAGATCTACCTTGGTGCTCTGACTAAGACAATACATGAAATAGAGCTGTTCATTATTGACATAGTCTGGAGAATTTGTTGACTTCCTGTGGTGGATGCATCCCATGAAGATCTTGGCCCAGATCTTGTAATCAGGTTTCAGATCTTTGAATTTGTTAGAAGCTTGACCAGTAGTCATAACTTCTTCATAAACCTCATCCATGTCCACACGCCCAGCTGGCAAGTGGGAAACACCATTTGTTTCTTCATATCCTATCAATCTTCTTATCAGATCCTCTGTGATAATAATCTCTTTTCCCAGCACAGAAGATAAGATGAACTTGGGGTACACAGATGCATGAATCCAGAATTCTTTCACAAGGAGAGGGTAAACTGGTCCAAAAAGCCTATCAAAGTACTTGACCCATCCTTGAGCTCTAATTATGGAACGAAACTCAAACCCATTATCTGCCAGAGAATCAAACTCAACCATAGATTCACATAGAACTTCTAGTTTATCAACAGGTGTTAGAAGTGTTCTTTTGGGAGGAGAGTATGGAGCAACACCCAAGTTTTCTGAGGTCACAGCAGCCATAGTAGATTGGAATTGAGCAGTTGTTGATGATGAAGATGCCATTGAAGAATGCTTAATCAAACACTTAGGTTTTGGGTTTTTATGCAGAGAAAGTAGGAGATGAAAATGCATGTAATTCTGAGAGAGTGAAAAGTGTGAAAGTGAATACAAGACAATTATTTATACTAAACACTTAGGCACATCAACAGTCAGAAGAAAATGCACGTTTGGACAAGCATTAAATGAAGAGAATAAAAATCATTTCAAAACATTAAATGCTTCTGACAAATTGGGGGGAAAACCAAGATTCTTACTATTCAAACTTCACCTCAAACGTCTCTTCAGTTATGTACACGCCACCTCTTCAGATTTTGTGTGACACGTGTTTACTTTCATGCTGTTCTGAATTCTCTTAAGAAATGAAACGTTAGCCAATGTTCAGATCTTCTAAAGATTGTTAGTTCAGAGTTTCACAGAAGAAATATTGAACAGAATAGAATAAACAAACAGAAGAAATACTTCAGAGTTATTAAGCATTTTTGCATCTGTAACAATTTGCTACTGATAAATATCATTCTGGACAAAAATCCATACCAATATTTTTCAGAATAAAATTGAATCTATCTTCAACAAGGGGTTTTGTAAAAATATATGCCCATTAATGATCTGTATCAACAAAGGCTAAATTTATGATTCCCTTTTGAACATAGTCTCTGATGAAATGATGCTTAATTTCTATATGTTTTGCCTTAGAATGTAGAATGGGATTCTTGGAAAAACATATAGAAGAAGTATTATCACAAAAGATAGAAATGTTACTTTCAAAAATTTGATAATCTTCTAGTTGACTCTTCATCCAGAGCATCTGCGTGCTACATCCAGCAGCAACAATGTATTCAACCTCTGTGGTTGAAAGTGCAATTGTGGGTTGCTTCTTGCTGCACCAGGAGATTAGATTTCTTCCTAGAAATTGACAACTTCCAGAAGTACTTTTTCTTTCCACTCTGTCTCCAGCGTAGTCAGCATCACAGAATCCAACTAATTTGAAATCATCAGATTTTCTGTAACACAAACCCACATTAGAAGTACCTTTCAGATACCTTAGAATCCTCTTGACAGCTGTCAAGTGTGATTCTCTAGGATCTTATTGGAATCTAGCACACAAACAAACACTGAAAAATATGTCAGGTCTAGAAGCAGTAAGATAAAGAAGAGAGCCAATCATACCTCTGTAGAGCTTCTGGTCTACTTTCTTACTTACCTCTTCTTTGCCAAGTGAGCTAGTAGGATGCATTGGAGTCTTTGCCAGCTTGCTGTCAGACATGTTGAATTTCTTCAGAAGTTCTTTAACATACTTTGTCTGATGTATGTAGGTGCATTCTGGAGTTTGATTAACTTGGATTCCTAGAAAGAATCTGAGTTCTCCCATCATGCTCATTTCAAATTCTGCCTGCATACATGTAGCAAACTCCTTTCCAAGCATAATATTTGTTGATCCAAAAATAATATCATCTACATAAATTTGGCAAATTAGAAGATCTTTCTTAATTGTTTTACAGAATAGTGTTGTATCCACTTTGCCTCTGATGAAATTCTTCTCCAGAAGAAAATTGCTCAATCTCTCATACCAAGCTCTGGGAGCTTGTTTTAATCCATATAGAGATTTCTTTAATTTGAAAACATGATCTGGAAATTTTTCATTTTCAAAACCAGGAGGTTGGTGGATATAAACTTCTTCTTCTATAATACCATTAAGAAAGGCACTTTTAACATCCATCTGATACAGAGTGATGTTATTTTGTGCAGCAAAGGAAATAAGAAGGCGTATAGATTCTAACCTTGCCACTGGAGCATAAGTCTCAGTGTAATCAATACCTTCTTGCTGACTGTACCCTTGAGCAACCAGCCTTGCCTTATTCCTCTCAACTTCTCCTTTCTCATTTAGTTTATTTCTGAAGACCCATTTTGTACCAATTATATTGAATCCTTGAGGTCTCTGAACTAGATCCCATCCATCATTTCTGCTGAATTGATTTAGCTCTTCTTGCATGGCAATAATCCAATCATTGTCTTGCAGAGCTTCTTCTACAGAAGATGGTTCAATTTCTGACACTAGTCCAAATAGTGATGCTTCAGATGATCTTAGAAAGGATCTTGTTCTGATGGGATCATCCTTCTTTCCAATAATGACATCCTCTGGATGAGAAGCTTTAATTCTGGATGATGATCCTCTGATAGTTGACTCTTCAGAAATGTTTAGATTTTTCATCTGAGAAGTTAAGGGAGTAGCATCTGGAGTTGCTTCTGGCTCCTTCACTTGAGTTTTGTTTGCTTCTGGAACTTCAGAGTCAATAAAGACTACTTCCCTATCTGCAGAGTTATCAACCTGCTTTGGCTTTTCAGAGCCAAGCTTATCATCAAATCTGACATGAATGGATTCTTCCACAATCTGTGTCTCAGTGTTGTATACTCTGTAGCCTTTAGAGCGTTCAGAATATCCAAGCATGAAACACTTCTGTGCTTTGGAATCAAACTTGCTCAGATTTTCCTTAGTGTTTAACATATAGCAAATACATCCAAAAGGATGAAAATATGAAATGTTGGGCTTTTTGTTCTTCCACAGTTCATAAGGAGTCTTCTTCAGAAGAGGTCTAACAGACACTCTGTTCTGAATGTAACAAGTTGTATTGATTGCTTCTGCCCAAAAATGTTTTGCCAGATTTGTCTCATTGATCATGGTTCTGGCCATTTCTTGCAAAGTTCTGTTTTTCCTCTCTACAACCCCATTCTGTTGTGGAGTTCTAGGACAGGAAAAATCATGAGCAATGCCATTTTCAGAAAAATATTTTTCAAAAAATTTATTTTCAAATTCACCACCATGATCACTTCTGACTTTTATAATTTTGAAATTCTTTTCATTCTGGACTTGCTTGCAGAAGTCAAAGAACACAGAATGTGACTCATCCTTGTGTTTTAAGAACTTTACCCATGTCCATCTGCTAAAGTCATCAATAATGACTAATCCATACTTCTTGCCTCTGATGGATGCAGTTTTCACTGGTCCAAACAGATCAATATGAAGTAGTTCTAGTGGTTTAGAAGTAGAAACAACATTTTTTGATTTGAAAGATGTTTTTGAAAACTTCCCTTTCTGGCATGCTTCACAAAGAGCATCTGAAGTGAACTTCAGATTAGGGAGTCCTCTGACAAGATTAAGTTTATTAATCTGAGATATACGTCTCATATTAATATGGCTCAATCTTCTGTGCCAGACCCATTGCTCTTCATTAACAGACAAGAGGCATTTAACATTTTGAACTTTAAGTTCTGAAAGATTTATTTTATAAATGTTGTTTTTCCTCTTACCACTAAATAGGATAGAGCCATCCTTTTGACTAATAGCTTTACAACATTTTTGATTAAAGGTAATATCATAACCATTGTCACTTAATTGACTTATGGACAATAAGTTATGCTTTAACCCTTCAACAAGTAAAACATTAGTAATAGAGGGAAGTTTACCATTTCCAATAGTGCCAGATCCAATGATCTTGCCCTTCTGGTTCCCTTCAAACTTCACGTCACCTCCAGATCTAAGTTCCAGGCTTTGGAACATAGACTTTTCTCCTGTCATGTGTCGTGAGCATCCAGAGTCCAGGTACCATGATTGGTGTCCTGACCTTGCTGCTAAGAACATCTGCAACATGAATTATTTTGTTTTTAGGTACCCAGATCTTCTTGGGTCCTTTGGGGTTAGTTGGTTTGTAGGTTTGTCTAAACTTCTGTTTTTCAACATAATGTTTATTCTGACTTGCCTTGGGTTTAAACACATAAGTATTCTTCTCAGAGCTTGTGTGTTTAATGTCATTTAAGTGACCAAATTTAAATTGAGAATACAGAGGTGTCTTCTTGATGAAAAGTTTGTCAACAGGTTTTGGATTGCTTCCAGATGAAGATTCATATCTGTCGCTTGCGCGAAAATAAGGTGCCGGCATGACAGAAGAGTCGCCACCTTTCGTTATTTATCCCTCAGAGCGGGAAAGGAAACGATCGGAAAAACCTGACGAAAAAGGGTAAGACAAGGTCGTCGCAACCATTGTCTGGGTTCGGGAGTCGGTTACGCAAGGGGAAGGTATTAGCACCCCTCACGTCCGTCGTACTCGACGGGATCCCCGCTTGTTTGTTTACTTGGACGGGTTGGTTATAATCTATCTACCTATCAAGGCTGGCTGAAAAAGAAAAGAAAAATGACTCGGCAAAGCGTCGCACTTTATGCCTACGTATTCTCATCAGAGAATGAGAAATCAGAGTCAACGTAGTTCGGCCTACTACGGGTGAAGGTGGGGAAGGTTGCTCGCTAGGATATCGCATCCTATGCCTACGTACTTCCATACTGCATGGAAGATCAGAGCAAACGTAGTTCGGGAAACTACGGTTTATTTCCTGTTTTGAAAGAAGTGTTTTTTATTGTGTTTGCGATTTCAACCGCACTAGAGACTATGACCTGAGAGTGAATGCGTCGCATGTCACCCAAAGGGTACCATACTAAACATCCAGACTGTGGAAAAGAAACTCTCCTACAATCCTTTCTCAGATAGCTTAAGGCTCGTAACGTACGAAAGAAATCATTCATGATTACTGTATCTTAAACTGTTTTGAGATGAGAAGAGAACAGGCCCAACTAGGAGGGAGACTATCAAGTCCTACTGTTATCATACCATGGATTCATCCTATGGTTGGGGTTTGAACAGGGAACTCCTAGATGTTGTCATGCATAGGTTTCAACCTAAAAGTCTATCATCAAATCCTTATCAAAGGAAGTGAGAGTCCTAAGGGATCATGTCAATGATACACCAAAACAGACAAAGCATCAGCTTAACAGTAAAATGCATGCAATGCAAGTGAGGGAGGAAATGTGTGTGGGGCTTCAGCCTCCACAAGCTCATCTCAACCTCAAGCCAGTCATGAAATAACAGTAATCATACTGAAAAATAAACAACATGCTATCAAGCAATAAACAGTAAACTGCAGTCATACAGATAAAGGAAATGAAATACCATCAGGCAAAATAAACACATGGGCAAGGGAGTTGGGCTCTACCGAATACCCGCAAGCAAAGCCAAGCAATAACAATACAAGCAGAGGGAGCAACTCAACCTCTAATGCAATCATGCTCTTAGACTGAACTTATTCTAGATGAGCTTATTCTAATGCAACAGACAAATCAGACAAAACAGACAATACAGAAAAGAAAAACAGAAGAAAGCTTCAGCTCCTCCAGCAGCAACCCAGTCTTCAGACTTCAGAGATCACTTGCTTTCCAGGTATCAACCCTTCAACATGAGTATCAACTCATCTTCTCCCTTAAGCTTCAGCTTCTTTGATCAGCTCCACCTTCAGGCTTCACTATCCTCAGGGATCTTCAGGCATCAACTTGACCTTCACAAAGTCTTCAGACTTCAGCAACCTTCAAGGAATCATCCTCTTCAAAGCTTCAGCTTCTATCTTCAATGACTCAAATGCTCCAGCAAACAAGATTCAGTCAACCAGATGAGGTGAGGATGTTGCAGTGCTCACTGACCTCCAAAGGATGCCATTGAGGACTTAACATCAAGAGAAAGGCTCTCTCAAAGTTCTACCTCAGAGGGTAAGGTCACTAATCCCTCCAAAGGAGAGAGGTGAATACCCTTAAGGGACTTTATGTCATGGAGAAGGAAGGAGGTGAACAAAACACTCCTTGTTTATTGAATGGAAGTATCCTATCTAGGGCTCTGCCTATGCACCTATAAACCTATAAACAAAACAAACAAAAGCTATGCTAAACTCCTCTGTAAGGTCTTCAAAGCTTCAATGATGATCCACAAGGTCTTCAACTCAATCTCCAAGCTCACACACTCAAAGGGGAAGAAAAACAAACACAACAATACAAACTATGCCTTCAAGCAACACACATGCTAGCCATACATTCAAAAATCAATGAAAAATACTAAAACACCATACAATATTCTAGTAAAATTCTAGGGGATTCTACACATACTTACCCTTAACCCATATATTCCCCTTACACTAATTTGGCCCATAGACCCCAAAACAAAATGGTTCAAGTCTATTTATACAACCTAAAACCCTAATTTGAGCACCTAAATGTCAAACAATCAAACTACATCAAATTTTAATCTACAAATTGAGAATTAAATTCTATATGACCTATGATTCAATATCTAACTATGCCAAAAAGAATGGCTCAAAAATCCTAAGGGGAAGTCCTAAAACAAATTGTACAAAATTAAGTAACAACTAAAACATATTAAAAATACTATTTACAAGAAAATATGCTAAAAAATATTAAAAGAAAAATAAAATGGAATTTTTATTTTTATTAATTTTCTAGACAAAATCATGAATATGTGAAAAAAAGAAGAAATGAAAAATATTAATTTTTGGATTTTTTATGAATTTATTAAAATGCAAGAAAATATTAAAATGAGAAAATAAAATGAATTGAATTAAAAGGGGAGGGGGTGTCATGAGTAATGCGCCTCAGTTCATTTCATGATGGGCCAAGATCCTGGGGGGTGCAGATAGAAATCCTGGCAAGCCCACCTGCGCTCAGAAAATACAAAGAAAAATCAAAGGGAAATTGGTAAGACAACGGTGCAAATAGCATCAAATTGCAGTGTATTTTTGGATTGGGCCCATTACGGGGGTGTGAATATCATTGGTTTCTGAGGCCCAGGATTCACAACTTAATCAAAAGCGTCGTTTTGGCTTGAGTCTTCCCTCCGTTTTTGAAATTGAATTGGAGTCGTGCGATCATGCGAAGAAGTCAAAGATCTGGGACCATCCAACGGTGGAGGCTCATCTTCTCCAAATAAACCCTAGGGTTTTCAGAAAACCCTAATCCCATGCCAGAATTTCCACTCGATCGTTCTCAATGATGGCTGGATGAAATCAAGAAATTCCAAAAGCAAAGTTGTACTATTAATCACCCAGAACACGATGCTACCACTAGTATTCCCTGAAACCTCTTGTATTGTTCTAACAGAATGCACGAGTGTTAGGGTTCCACCATGGTTCTCTGCTATCAACCTTAACCAAGCTTCAATCTAATGATGTAAATCTGTTCAACATGTTATCCTAGCCATTCTAAACCACATCATATCCATTAATACACACTAACCAGCTTGCTATCAATCTTGCAAAAAATGGTACCCTGCCACGAAACCTCATGGATCTTCCTCTAATTCTCAGAAAACATTCCTCTAACCTAGCATGTTGATCTTACACCCTAGATTCTAACAGAATGTACATAATTAGGGACCTACAGATCAAAATACCAACCTGTCAAACTCCAATGGTGAGGGGTGTTAGGACTTGATTCAGCACTTGAAACCTTCTCCAAATCTTCCCCCAAGGATGAACACCTTTCTGTTTGGAAGAGTTGAGGTGGATGAAGCTTGCAGAAGAAGGAATTGAATCTTGATTGATCTTGAAGAAATCCAACAATGGCACTTTCTGTCTCACTCTCTCCAATGAACACAACAACTTTCACCAACCCTGGCCACATTGTGATTCACTCTTTTTATAACAATCCATGGAAACTCCTAGAATCATCTAGAAACTCATGGAAAGTGCTAGAAAGTTATAGAACTTCTCCTTTAATGACATGTTGATCATACCATATCTCATGAGTTAGGCTTGTCACATTGGCTTCAAAATCTCCTTACAAGAGATATTGAGAAAGAATGAGTGAAAAACATGCACTTCCTTGCCTTTTGTGAAGTTTTGTTTAGTTACCTTATGATTCAAGTAACAATTTTCCAAAGCAACCTTCATTTTTGAGCCTCAAATCAAAATTCTATTTAAACCAAAGTTTTTAGAATGTCATTTACATTCAAAATGGTATATTGGATGACCTATTTTGGACTCATAGATCTCCCAAACCAAATTTCAACTTGACTTGAATGAACTTATATGCCTTTTTAAGTTCAAATTTACCAAACTTTGTCATTTCATGATATGAGCTTTTCCAACAATTCATGACCACTTTTATAGGCTTAAAATGCCATTTTGAACAACTTTCATGTTTTGAGTTTTTTCATTTGAGGCTTGGAAATAGGAGATATGGCCTTTGCTTAAAATGACCTATAACTGCCAAATGACCAAAATACCCCTGTCTTGTTCAAACCATAAGTTGAGTTCCACAAATCCTATCAAGGACTTCTAGTACTCCCTAGAAAGCTAAGAAGATGCTCTTCAAAATTCATGTTTACCAAGAGATCATAGGAATCATCCTACTAGGGCAAAAGTTGTCTGCAAGTTGGGTGACTTTCAAGGACCCAGATTCACACACCTCTGTTGACCTGTAATTTGTCTAAACCATAACTTGAGCTCTGCAACTCCTATCAAGGACTTCCACCACTCAAATTAAAGCTAAGAACAAGCTCTACAACATTCATGTTGTGGGGAAGATGAGATGTCAATCACATCTTGAGCTAAAACTGCCAGGAAGATAGGGATCAAATTTGGGTTTTTTCACTGACAATCCTCAGAAACCCTAACTCAAAACTTCTCAAACTCTTCAATCATGATGAGTTGGTTTAGGAATAATCTTCATAACATCTCCATACATTATTCCATGATCTCATGGCCCTTGGATTAGGTCTCAACCTTCTCCAAATTTTCAGTTATCTCAGGGTTGACCCAGTCAAAACCCTAATTCTACCATTCATGGTTGAATCTCCTGAATTCTTGCACAATGACTTCTCTGGGCTTCATGATGGCTATCAAGACATCTCATACACTTGCTCAAAGCATCAAATTAATTCTCAAAGTCTCAGAATCATCTGAGGAGCACCCACAACTCTCAAGCTATGAAGCACACGACCCTGGTTTCAACCAATTCCTCTGAGGATCTCTTGAATTTTCTGGTGAAGGTATCAACCTTCAAACACTTGATGGATGAATAATTGTTGGTCAAATTATGGGGTGCAACAGCTGCCCCTATTCAAACGGCTTGAACCTGACTGGGTGAGAAGCGAACGACTCTCAGCCAATCAAGGTGCGAGACGATTGAATACCGGTAAACCCGAAAATTTGCCAACTGCACGAGCACACGATACTCTGCGGGGAACAAATCTTCGAATACTGCAACACTATCTGCTCAACAACTAGCTAGAGAAATATCGATCTGACATCGCCGTCAGAAACAAACAATATATCCAACATCGCCGCTGGAGAACGAACCATCCAATATCACCGCTGAATTAACTGACGCCCCCAACATCACCGCTGGGAGACTGAGTCTGACATCGCCGTCAATCAACCAAAATACTCCGCATCTCCGCTGGAGAACTAAGGGATCTGCATCACCTAACATCGCCGTCAGAAGACTGGATCAACTTGACATGCCCAACATCGTCGCTGGAAAACTGAATCTGACATCGCCGTCGGAAACAAACATCGCTCTGAGAGACCCTCGACGTCGCCGTCGTACAAACATCATCTCTGCTGGGGATTTAAAGAGTCTGACCTCGCCGTCGAAACAAACATTCAACCTCGCCGTCGAACACATTCAACATCACCGTCGAACAAACATCCAACCTCGCCGTCGAACAAACATCCAACCTCGCCGCCGGACAAAATATAATCTGAAAACGAACATTCAACCTCGCCGTCGAACAAACATCCAACCTCGCCGTCGAACAAACATCCAACCTCGCCGCTGGACAAAATATAACCTGAAAACAAACATTCAACCTCGCCGTCGAACAAACATCCAACCTCGTCGTCGAACAAACATCCAACCTTGCCGCCGGACAAAATATAATCTGAAAACGAACATTCAACCTCGCCGTCGAACAAACATCCAACCTCGCCGCCGGACAAACATCCAACCTCGCCGCCGGACAAACATCCAACCTCGCCGCCGGACAAAATATAATCTGAAAACGAACATTCAACCTCGCCGTCGAACAAACATCCAACCTCGCCGCCGGACAAACATCCAACCTCGCCGCCGGACAAAATATAATCTGAAAACGAACATTCAACCTCGCCGTCGAACAAACATCCAACCTCGCCGCCGGACAAAATATAATCTGAAAACGAACATTCAACCTCGCCGTCGAACAAACATCCAACCTCACCGCCGGACAAACATCCAACCTCGCCGCCGGACAAAATATAATCTGAAAACGAACATTCAACCTCGCCGTCGAACAAACATCCAACCTCGCCGTCGGAAGCAAACATAATCTGACCTGGGGTTCACCCCTGGTAAATGGAACAAAAGGTACACTTGCGTATTTGAAACCACTCCGCTGGGAATGAGAGACTTAACCGAGCACACTCTGATCTGGGGTTCACCCTCAGAACCATAACGAATATCGGAATACTGCTGCACAACTGACCCACCGTAGAACTTCAACATTAAAGATATATGAAACCCTGACCCCCGGCCATTTCCAGCTTCAGCTAGAAAAATCTTCAAGTACTTCTGAAGATAAACATCCTTGACCTTCAAGGATAGATGAAACCCTGGCCCCTGGCCACTCCAGATCCGCTGGAGAATCTTCAAGTTCTTCTGAAGATAGATGAAACCCTGCCCGTCGACGATTCCAGCTTCAGCTAGAAAAGATCTTCAAGTACTTCTGAAGATAAATATCCTTGACCTCCAAGGATGTAAACTTTGGCCGTCGGCAACTCTGCAGGAGGTATCTTCGACTTCAGTCTAAAGAAATGGTCCTTGGCCTTCAAGGATACATGGATCTGCCTTCAGGCAACTCCACCTCTGCTATAGAGCATCCGTGACTTCAGTCAGGGATATATGTTGCGGTGGAAATAGGATCACAAACTATTAATGAGTTTGAATCGCAATTCAATTCACAACCGCTCTTTGATTTATCCGAAGGAAAAGGTCAAAAGAGGGAAAACCTATTTTGCATCGTAAACACAATGCGGGGAAAGATCTAGGGTTCGGGGGTTGGTTAAATTTAGGGAAGGTATTAGCACCCTAAACTTCTGTAGTACTCTACAGGAACCTTTTGTTCAAATGTTTACTATTTGCTTTATTTATTTGCTTAAGGTATATGTACAAAGGATTAAAAGTGAGAAAAGAGACCTAAGGGGTTAATTCTAAGTTTACTCGGCAAGACATCGCATCTTGTGCCTACGTATCCTTACGGGTGTGGAATCAGAGTAATCGTAGTTCCCCTCAAAAGGGAGGTTAGAGACTTCTTGACTGTGGTCAAGGTCTCAAGGGGAATAAACGCATCTTAAGGACACGCTTACGTGGAGTGTAGAAACTCCAAATCTCTACGTTGAATTGTTAAGTTGTAATTAGGGTTAGGTTAGGTTAGGGATTCCACGGCGGGAAACCCTAAAATGAGCGCGGCGGCTCTTTGACCTAATGCTAGGGGTAAAATTGTAATCTTGCCTGCGGCGAGGCATTTGTGAAAATTTAGGGTTGAAAAGGTGTAAGGGTTGAAGGTGAGGACTATTGACACGGCGGTCAAACGGCTAGACCTAATTCCTTCGGAGGAGTGAGATTATTGGTAAAGACGCGATAAACATACAATGGCAGAACATAAAGTGCGGAAAGATAAATGCGACAATTGTCTCGCAAAATTACATCCCATAAGCAGTTACAAATATGATAATTGAATATTTAAACTGAAAATAAAATCAATTGAACTTAGTCAGCTGCAAAAAAACCAAAACAAACTGAGACTGTTATTATACGGGGTTAGACAAAAAATTAGACGGGAATGTTAGGAATTTAAGTAGAAAATTATAATTTTAACGAAACAAGAAAAAAGTTAGAAATTTGGATCTTAAAAATGAGGATGTTAGCGAAAAATTAATAAACAATGAAAATTAATATGCAAAGAAGATGGCGATAATAGACAAGTGATAATGGAATATGAAATAGCAACGATGATGTCAGATTATGTACAAATATAAAAATAAATACAAAAATAAATAAATAAATATTAGTGAACGGGTTCATGGATAATCAAGAATACTGTTAGGAATGAAGGATGAAAATTGGAATTGACGATAATTAGAAGTTAAGTGATGAATGTTTTGAGACGGTGAGAATTTAGGTAATTAGAAAAGAGTTAGAAGGGAATTAGGTTTTTTTTTGGTGAAATTTAGAAAAGTTAGAGTTTTTAATGCGATTAAGAAAAAGAAAATAGATTAAAAGTTAGAATTAAAAGTTAGCAAAAAAATTAGAACTTCGAAATTTGGTTTTTAAAAAAAAAAAAGGTTAGAAAATAAAAATAAAAGTTTGAAAATAAAAGAGAAAAGGTTAGAATTTTAATCAAAAAAGAGTTAGAATGTTAGAATTTTAATTAAGAAAAAATGGTAGAAATTTTGAAAAAAAGATATAAAAAAGATTAGACATTAAAAAAAGAAGAGTTAGTTACTTTTGATGAAGACTGTAAGAGTTTTTGATGCTTGTCGATCTCCTGTTTTGTTGCTCCTGAGTGTCCTTTTATACTTGAATTTTTTAAATCTTTTTCAATCTCAGATTTGATTTGAATATCTCAATCTTTTTCAATCTCTGATTTGATTTGAATGAATTTTTATGATTATTTCAGATTTGATTCAATGATGGTGATGTTGATATTTATATCTGATTTTCTTATGATGATGATATGATCTGATTGATTTTATTTTGCCCCATCTGTGATTTATTGTGATTGGATTTGATAAAAAAAAAAGTTGGGATTTAAATTTAAAAATGTTAGCAAAGAAAGTTAGAGTTTCAAGTTAAATAAAAAATTAGAATTTTAAGTTTAAAAAAATGAGTTAGAATTTTAAAATAAAATATTTGAATGTTGATTTAAAAAAAAAGTGTTAGAATTATTTTAAAAACTGTTGGAATTTCATTTTAAAAGGAATTTAGAATTTAAAAAAAAGAAAAAGAAAAGGGCGTTAGAATTTAATTTTAAAAAGAATTTAGAATTTTAATTTGAAAAATAAAGGTGTCAAAAAAAGATTTAGATTTAATTTTAAAAAAAAGTTAGAGAAAAAAAATTAATTTTAAAAAGAAGTTAGAGAAAAAAAGATTTAATTTTTAAAAAGAAGTTAGAGAAAAAAAAGATTTAATTTTTAAAAAGAGTTAGACAAAAAGATTTAACTTTAAAAAAAGTTAGAAAAAAAATTTAACTTTAAAAAGTAGTTAGAAAAAGGATTTAACTTTTAAAAAAGTTAGAAAAAAGATTTAACTTTTAAAAAAGTTAGAAAAAAGATTTGATTTTTTTAAAAAAAATTTAGAAAAAAGATTTAATTTTAAAAAAGTTAGAAAAAGATTTAACTTTAAAAAAGAGTTAGAAAAAGGATTCATCTTTTAAAAAAGTTAGAAAAAAGATTTAATTTTAAAAAGGTAATAGAATTTGATTAAAAAAATGTGTTAGAAATTAATTAAAAAAGGTTATAAAAAAAATTTACTCTTAAAGAAAAGAAAAAAAAAGTTAAATTTTAATCTAAATCCTAAAAGTTAGTAAGAAGAGCTTAAAATGATTTAAATAAATAAACTAAATAGAAAAAAAAAAGTTAATAAAAAACATTAGTAAAGTTATAAAAAAATTTTAATTAAATTATTATTAGTTAAAAAAATAAGATCTAAAAAAAGGTTAATTTATTAAGTTAATAAGAATTTAAAATAAAAATAAAAAGAAAGGGTCAAATTTGGGGTATTACAGTTGCCCCTATTTAAATATCTACACCGGATGATTTGAGTGACGGAGACTCGAGGAATCATGGTGGAGGGATTTAAATATAGATAACCGAAAATTTTGCCCTTATATGTGGCGATATGCAATGCTATAGACAAAGCGGGAACGGCTTAATGCAGATGATGCTATGAATATGATATGATGCGTATGCTGGAATGATGGATGCGAAAATGCTGACGAATACGACGACACAGGGACAGACGCTACGAGAAGAAACACACCGGGGAAAACGACGCGCTGGGACACAGTACCACACTGGGGAATTCTAAAAATGATGGTCAACTGGTGCGAACACGACCAATTGTCATTTTTAGAAAAGGAACGAGATTCTCAAATGGAGATGGTACCTATGAGACGGCCTCCACTGGGGAATCTAAAAATAAAACTGGATCACGTACGATTGCAAGATCGATTACAGAATGCTGGAGCATTGAGCAAAGAATAACATCCAAACTTCTGTAAACTATCCCTCGTGACAAGATCAAACGGACTGTTCAGGGATCCGTAGCAAATATACAGGGTGAAAACCGGCTGTATGCCAAAATAAATGGACTTTAGGAATAAGGTTCTTAAATGGAGAGGGCACTTATGAGATAACCTCCATTTGGGAATGTTTAATAATAACTGGATCTACACGGTTTACAAGATTCGATTACAGACTGCTGGAGCATTGAGCAAAGAATAACATCCAAGCTTCTGTAACTTATCCTTCGTGATGGGATCGAACGGACTTTTCGGAAATCCGTATCAAATATACAGGGTAAAGACCGGCTGTATGCCAAAATAAATGGACTTTAATGGGAAATGCCCTGATAAGCTTCTCGAGGGAGAACTGTCACTCATCGTTGGAAGGGACTTATATGCCAAAATGGATAAGCACTCAAATAAAGAGGCTGCTGCTTATCTGATAAATAAATCTTCTCGCATTTAAGGTCGGCGCCTGGAATACGATTCTGATTCTTCTCTTACTGAAGGATAAATAAACTTCTTCATGCTTCAAGATCGTGCTCTCCTGAACATGAAAAGGGTAAACTGAACTTCCTCATACTTCAGAATCGTGCTCTCCTGAATATGATTCGGCTCTTTCTTGTAAATGAAATTCTTCATACTTCAGAATCGTGCTCTCCTGAATATGAAAAGGGCTAACTGAACTTCCTCATACTTCAGAATCGTGCTCTCCTGAATATGATTCGGCTCTTTCTTGTAAATGAAATTCTTCATACTTCAGAATCGTGCTCTCCTGAATATGAAAAGGGCTAACTGAACTTCCTCATACTTCAGAATCGTGCTCTCCTGAATATGATTCGGCTCTTTCTTGTAAATGAAATTCTTCATACTTCAGAATCGTGCTCTCCTGAATATGAAAAGGGCTAACTGAACTTCCTCATACTTCAGAATCGTGCTCTCCTGAATATGATTCGGCTCTTTCTTGTAAATGAAATTCTTCATACTTCAGAATCGTGCTCTCCTGAATATGAAAAGGGCTAACTGAACTTCCTCATACTTCAGAATCGTGCTCTCCTGAATATGATTCCGCTCCTTCTTTTACTAAAGGATAACTGAACTTCTTCATAATTCAGAATCGTGCTCTCCTGAATATGATTCCACTCAAACCTCCCCGTACTTCAAGATCGTGCTCTCCTGAATACGATTTGGTTCAAACCTCCCCATACTTCAAGACGACAGGTAAATGGAAGCCCAACTGCTCCATGGAGATGGCCATTTGCTGCGAGTCATAACAAAGATAGGATCGGCTTCTTAGGTGAGAAATGTTGTATATTGACGTTGTAAGATGTAAGATTGTAATAATAAATTATCCAGGCATGAACTGGCGTGTATCTGTAAAGGATTGTAGTTGATTTTCTTGAAAGATAGTGCAAAATAAATGCACGTCCGGGTACAGTGATAAACCTCTCAAGCGAGATAGTCGCGTATCTGTCATGGTATGGTGAAAACCTTTAGATGGTGCAAAATAAATGCACGTCCGGTTGGGATTGACGACCGACAAGACTGAGATTCAATCTAGGATCGAGCTAGAAAGAAGACTGGAAATCAAGACTCCATCGAGGGAATGAACCCGAAGGGTAGATATCTTATCCTGGCGAGGAAAGATAGCTGAAGTAACCGTCATCCACGAGGATCGAGCTCTGTGGGGAAACTGGAAACAAGTAAGTATTTTATGCTTAGGGCTGACAATCTATTTGGAGAGAACGGACAAACCCCCAGTTACTCGGCGGTAACAACCAATGACGGTGAAACACAACGAACCTGTGAATGCTAATGCATATATTAATGAATATGTTAATATGAATGTATGTTGATGTCTATGTATGTAAATATGCAGGATGTTATGAAATGAGTATGTAATGAGTATGTAACGAATATGTAATGAGTATGTAATGAATATGTAATGAGTATGTAATGAATATGTAATGAGTATGTAATGAATATGTAATGAAATAGGCATGTGATGCTTATGCCCCTGCGTAGGCTGACGAAACAGACTAGAGACGGGACGAGAGATGAAATAAACATCTCGACGGGGATACCCTGCGTTCTCTGCAACCAATACGTCAATCATGGGAGGGAATGGTAGGACCAAATCTGGTTTCAAAATTCTGAATTCTCTGGGGAGAAAGTAAATTGCTTGGGTGCACAGTATCACGTCTTCACATGGGGAGAAGAAAACCTGAGGGATACTTTCGAGTTACTCAAGAAAAAGTTGTCAGCTTATAGTCTCGCTGGGGACTGTGATGAGGCAATAGTTTAGGAGCCTGTTGTAACACTGAGGTTTATTGGGGAATGAAGGCCGCCGCGAGTAAAATCCATTGGGTGTATGAGGAAAAGTTGTGAAACCACATAGTTTTGATCTTGAAGGATCTTGTAGTAGTCGCCATTTGTTTCCTTTAAAAACATGGTGCCCCGGGATACTTGCGTTGCGAGGTAGGGTCATCTCAAGAGGATTTTATAGAGAACACCGAGTCCAGTTGCCCCATTGTTCTCAAACTCTTTGAGAGATTTGTCAGGTCTCGACGTAACTGGCACAAATTAATCGTGTTACAACGAAATCTTTGGGAAATAGCTCTTAAGAATGTCAGACTCGCGTTGGTAAGCAAATTGGGAAACTGCCTGCCCCTGTTCAGCAGGATCTTCAAGTTCCACGGGTTATGTTCATATGTAAATCTCTAAGATATCAAGCAAAGTCGTCATGCCTGAAATGCTTATCCTGAGCTTGTCAATGTACACATATATTTGTCTTGAATTTTGTTTTGAAAAAGATATCGCAATAACTTGTGACCGAAATCACTAGTCGGGATATAAGTTTTAATTATAATGCCAACATGAATTTTTTTTTCTGAGCACAGCTCGTAGGAGTCAGGAAACGTGATCTGGTCGAGTATGCTTTCAACCGAAGTCCTACTTCAATTAGGTCTTTTAAAGGTTGTATCGTGGCTCGGTTCACGGTTTAAGAAACAAAAGATAAAGGCTCAAAGTTATATTTGTATCCACCCATTCTTCGTGATGTTCTCCAATCCTAATTCAGTTAACCGGATACGAACGCTCATATCTCAAGCGGATTTGCTATGGTCGAGAACTTATCAAGGCTTTGGACATGGCAGTCACTCACCTATTTCTTTTGGCAATTGGTCACACGACCTTGTTCTTTATAGGGGTTCTAAAAACTACTGGTTTGTTGTTCTTATTCCCTAACTTTTGCCTGGACAACGTCTTTTGATTTGACTTTGGAGTCCAGCGGGATGCCCCAGTTTTGCCTAAGTCTCCTTCGTAGGTTTTGACTTAGCGGGCTTTTATTATTTTTTGAATATTCTTTTATGCACAAGTCGTGTAAATCTTTTGAAAGGCTCGTGACTGCCCCACTCCTTAGGTAACCGAGGGATAGTCATTGTATTGGACATCTTAAGATGCTAAGGATAAATTCTCGAAGGTTTGCTCTTCCTTTTTGAGGATCTAAGCGCTCGATCGGTTTAACTGAAACCTACCCTGCCCCAGGTTAGGATGAAGGTTCTTAAAAAGAAAGAAAACTCCTACTTCAAGGCTCAAAGGGGTTTAACGAGGGATTAATATCCTTATATCTCCAGTGTTTGGGATTTGAAACAATGCCTTACATCCTCAGCAGGTTTTAATTGAAAGCATACGACAAGAAATCTGACGTTTTGGGTTCGTCATCCTCCCCCTAATTCTCCATCAGAACAAGAGATCGGGTAAAGTTGGCATTATAATTTATGAAAAATATGTTTTGAATGAGTGAAACGAATGGACTTATTCAAGACAAACATATGCGTTGCATTAATCAATCAAAGATAAACAAATTTGTACATGCTAAATATGCTTAATCAAAGAGAAATGCATATAAATAAACAAATGAACTGTCGAAAAAATCCTTCTAAATGTTTATGAAATCTTGCATTCGAGAGTAACAGTTTCCTTTGGCGGAGCCTCAATGGAAAGGACGTCTGGTTTAAGATCACTGTGAGTCGTCATGGCTTGCCCCAGTTACGCTGGTCACATCTTCAACAGTTTTCAGTCGTTGCTTCAAAATAACTTTCCCAGATTTTTTGTTGATCCCGGTCGTATCATCTTGAGGGTTACTGAAATGAAGCGGGCTAGGCCTTTGAATAATTACTGGATTCGACTGATTTGCCACAGGAGTAGCACGCTTTGCAGAATTCGAACCCGACAAGTGAGGGACCCCGAGAGGAGTCTCGATCTTCGGCTGAGCATTGCTAAAAGACAACTTCTTCGCTTCTAGCAAATCTCTGACGACTTTCTTAAGAGCATAGCAATTCTCTAGATCATGTTCGGGCGCACCCTCATGAAATAAACAATGAGCGGTAGCGTTGTAACTTGCAGGTAATGGATTAGGCGGAGGACCCAAAGCACGGGCGGTAATCAGACCTTGTTGTACCAAATGGGGATATAACTCAGTGAAAGTCATCGGAATTGGAGGACAAGGCTTATACTGACTCTTACGGGGATAAGGAACTTGATCCTGTGATTGCTGGTGAACAGGAGCGTTGGGCACTCGTTGACTGTCGACAGGAACTTGCATAGGCGAATAACCGGAAGGTCGTTGATAAACTGGTGCCTGATATACCGGAGCTGACTGTACAGGCTGGCATGCAGGAAACTGCTGGTCGAAAGGAGGTGCAACAGTAGCTACATAGGGTTGTTGAACATATAGAAACAGATAACCTTGAACATAACTCTGCTGATATTGTAAAGGTTGAGGAGTAGCCTTTTTGCGGTTCCTTGAACGTGCAGGTCCTTTACCATGGTCGGAGTTAGGAGTTTTTCACTTTTGAGGGGTAGCTCGTCGAACTGGTCGAGCACTGGGAGGCACCAAACCGGATTGAAGACCGTGAGGAGGTACATTCTCGACAATAACAGCTGGTTGAGGTTCCATAACGGTATTAGTCTTAGAAACAACAGTAGACTGAGCATCCACCTTCACACTAAGAGCTCGTAACATCTCCAAAATCTGCCCTACTCTTCCTCGAAGATCTTCGAATTCATGGCTGACACGGTTGATCTCTTGGTTTTGATCTTCCATCCTTTTGAAGGGTCGTATTGATGCAGAGAACTCAGGGTGACAAAACTGGAAGGTGAGAGAACCGAGTATGAGAAATCGGGAGACACATGCAATGCAAAAGTATGATGCTAAAATGTGAATGCAAATGAAGATTTCATGGAATTCAAACATTTACGAATGTCGTGGGGTACCAAGGAAATCTTTTTCTTGTTTTTTTCATTTTATTTTTTTTTATTTATGGTATCCCGCGATATCCATAAATGATATTTGAACTCCATGAAATACAATGCAATGAGATGCTTTATGGATGCAATGCATGAGAACACATAAAGTCCTAGGTTAAAGGAACGTGAGTGGAGTCAAGGTCTACCCATCCCAAAAGGAGTGTACTATAGGTTAGTTGTACCTGCCGAACAAGGTTCTACAAAGTGCCCAAAGTCATCAGCCCATCTTTCGGATATTATCAACCTTCCGACTGACTCGGGGGTGAATAATATTCTCAAGAGAACCTCTTTTGAGTGTAGTATCGCGTAGCAGCCGTTGTAGGATTACTCCCACATAGCTCCCGCACTACGTCCTAAATAAGGCCAAGGTGGTGTTAAGGTACTACGGTTCCCAATATCACAGACTCCAATCGACCATGGAAAAAGTTTTCGCGATTACTCGTTCAACCGAACCATTTTCGAAAAGGTCTCAACTGAGCGGTGATTCTCGAATCAGCTTGGTCGGGATTCACTCCTTATAAGCCTCATCGAATATATCCCCATCCTATAATAATGTCACTAGTCCGGGCGTATGACTTATCTCACAGCACAAGGAACAGTCCCACCATCAAAGCACAAATATATACATGTAAATGAATAATAACATAGATAGTAATAAATATGAACAAGTTAGGGATAACCCTCAAAAGTTTAGAGTCCCCAGTGAAGTCGCCATTTTCTGTTGCGGTGGAAATAGGATCACAAACTATTAATGAGTTTGAATCGCAATTCAATTCACAACCGCTCTTTTATTTATCCGAAGGAAAAGGTCAAAAGAGGGAAAACCTATTTTGCATCGTAAACACAATGCGGGGAAAGATCTAGGGTTCGGGGGTTGGTTAAATTTAGGGAAGGTATTAGCACCCTAAACTTCTGTAGTACTCTACAGGAACCTTTTGTTCAAATGTTTACTATTTGCTTTATTTATTTGCTTAAGGTATATGTACAAAGGATTAAAAGTGAGAAAAGAGACCTAAGGGGTTAATTCTAAGTTTACTCGGCAAGACATCGCATCTTGTGCCTACGTATCCTTACGGGTGTGGAATCAGAGTAATCGTAGTTCCCCTCAAAAGGGAGGTTAGAGACTTCTTGACTGTGGTCAAGGTCTCAAGGGGAATAAACGCATCTTAAGGACACGCTTACGTGGAGTGTAGAAACTCCAAATCTCTACGTTGAATTGTTAAGTTGTAATTAGGGTTAGGTTAGGTTAGGGATTCCACGGCGGGAAACCCTAAAATGAGCGCGGCGGCTCTTTGACCTAATGCTAGGGGTAAAATTGTAATCTTGCCTGCGGCGAGGCATTTGTGAAAATTTAGGGTTGAAAAGGTGTAAGGGTTGAAGGTGAGGACTATTGACACGGCGGTCAAACGGCTAGACCTAATTCCTTCGGAGGAGTGAGATTATTGGTAAAGACGCGATAAACATACAATGGCAGAACATAAAGTGCGGAAAGATAAATGCGACAATTGTCTCGCAAAATTACATCCCATAAGCAGTTACAAATATGATAATTGAATATTTAAACTGAAAATAAAATCAATTGAACTTAGTCAGCTGCAAAAAAACCAAAACAAACTGAGACTGTTATTATACGGGGTTAGACAAAAAATTAGACGGGAATGTTAGGAATTTAAGTAGAAAATTATAATTTTAACGAAACAAGAAAAAAGTTAGAAATTTGGATCTTAAAAATGAGGATGTTAGCGAAAAATTAATAAACAATGAAAATTAATATGCAAAGAAGATGGCGATAATATACAAGTGATAATGGAATATGAAATAGCAACGATGATGTCAGATTATGTACAAATATAAAAATAAATACAAAAATAAATAAATAAATATTAGTGAACAGGTTCATGGATAATCAAGAATACTGTTAGGAATGAAGGATGAAAATTGGAATTGACGATAATTAGAAGTTAAGTGATGAATGTTTTGAGACGGTGAGAATTTAGGTAATTAGAAAAGAGTTAGAAGGGAATTAGGTTTTTTTTGGGTGAAATTTAGAAAAGTTAGAGTTTTTAATGTGATTAAGAAAAAGAAAATAGATTAAAAGTTAGAATTAAAAGTTAGCAAAAAAATTAGAACTTCGAAATTTGGTTTTTAAAAAAAAAAGGTTAGAAAATAAAAATAAAAGTTTGAAAATAAAAGAGAAAAGGTTAGAATTTTAATCAAAAAAGAGTTAGAATGTTAGAATTTTAATTAAGAAAAAATGGTAGAAATTTTGAAAAAAAGATATAAAAAAGATTAGACATTAAAAAAAGAAGAGTTAGTTACTTTTGATGAAGACTGTAAGAGTTTTTGATGCTTGTCGATCTCCTGTTTTGTTGCTCCTGAGTGTCCTTTTATACTTGAATTTTTTAAATCTTTTTCAATCTCAGATTTGATTTGAATATCTCAATCTTTTTCAATCTCTGATTTGATTTGAATGAATTTTTATGATTATTTCAGATTTGATTCAATGATGGTGATGTTGATATTTATATCTGATTTTCTTATGATGATGATATGATCTGATTGATTTTATTTTGCCCCATCTGTGATTTATTGTGATTGGATTTGATAAAAAAAAAGTTGGGATTTAAATTTAAAAATGTTAGCAAAGAAAGTTAGAGTTTCAAGTTAAATAAAAAATTAGAATTTTAAGTTTAAAAAAATGAGTTAGAATTTTAAAATAAAATATTTGAATGTTGATTTAAAAAAAAAAGTGTTAGAATTATTTTAAAAACTGTTGGAATTTCATTTTAAAAGGAATTTAGAATTTAAAAAAAAGAAAAAGAAAAGGGCGTTAGAATTTAATTTTAAAAAGAATTTAGAATTTTAATTTGAAAAATAAAGGTGTCAAAAAAAGATTTAGATTTAATTTTAAAAAAAAGTTAGAGAAAAAAAATTAATTTTAAAAAGAAGTTAGAGAAAAAAAGATTTAATTTTTAAAAAGAAGTTAGAGAAAAAAAAGATTTAATTTTTAAAAAGAGTTAGACAAAAATATTTAACTTTAAAAAAAAGTTAGAAAAAAAATTTAACTTTAAAAAGTAGTTAGAAAAAGGATTTAACTTTTAAAAAAGTTAGAAAAAAGATTTAACTTTTAAAAAAGTTAGAAAAAAGATTTGATTTTTTTAAAAAAAATTTAGAAAAAAGATTTAATTTTAAAAAAGTTAGAAAAAGATTTAACTTTAAAAAAGAGTTAGAAAAAGGATTCATCTTTTAAAAAAGTTAGAAAAAAGATTTAATTTTAAAAAGGTAATAGAATTTGATTAAAAAAATGTGTTAGAAATTAATTAAAAAAGGTTATAAAAAAAATTTACTCTTAAAGAAAAGAAAAAAAAAGTTAAATTTTAATCTAAATCCTAAAAGTTAGTAAGAAGAGCTTAAAATGATTTAAATAAATAAACTAAATAGAAAAAAAAAAGTTAATAAAAAACATTAGTAAAGTTATAAAAAAATTTTAATTAAATTATTATTAGTTAAAAAAAATAAGATCTAAAAAAAGGTTAATTTATTAAGTTAATAAGAATTTAAAATAAAAATAAAAAGAAAGGGTAAAATTTGGGGTATTACAATATACTTCGGCCTTCAGTCCGAAAAAATGAATCCTAGGTCATTCATGACCTTGGGGATAACCTTGCCTTCAGGCACCTTCGCTTCAGCTTGGGAAATCTGTGACTTCAGTCAGAGAAGTGGTATCCTGAGCCATTCATGACTCTACGGGGATTCAATCACTTTGCCTTCAGGCAAAACTCCGCTTCAGCTGGAGAAACATCTTCGACTTCAGTCAGAAGAAAAACTATTCACTTGATCGCGATCAATCATCACCTCAGGACAACTGACTTGGTCTTCAGGCCAACACGGATCACTTTGCAAACAAAAGCTGTATATACAAATTTTTTGAACTTTGTCTTCAGACAAGCGCTGATTCATCAACACGGAAACCTGAATCCACAGGAACCTTCTGATACCGCCTTCAGGCGTTTACGAAGTCCATCTTCAGATTAGACATCACTGTTGGAGCAGATATATCACGCTGCTAAGGACTTCAAGAATCATCTTGAACAAACAACTCCGTCGGGCACCTTCAAGAATCATCCTGAACCGATAACCCTTCTGGAGGCTTCATTCTGCTAGGGATTCCAGGAATCTTCCTGGGCAACTCTTGTTGGGGACGCTACTGGGGAACCCAAGAATCATCCTGAGCAAACCAATCGGGAACCTGCGCTGAGGTCTTAAGAATCATCTTAAGCAAACGGCCCTGCTGAGGAATTCAAGGGTCGTTTTGAACTGACTTCGCTGGGGATCTCAAAAATCATCTTGAGCGGGCGACTGTGGGGATTACACCGGGGTCTTAAGAAAACGACCTCGTTGGGGAGAATGTCAGGAATCATCCTGAGCAACTGGTCCTTTGGTGGAGAACGTCAGGAATCATCCTGAGCAACTGGTCTTTTGGTGGAACACCTGTAGAACAAGAATGATAATAACCTAGATCATGCTTATGATGCATATGCTTCGACTCCATGCCCCACACGGTGGTAATGATATGCGTTTGTGCTAAATGATATGCAATCATGCACAATGCTATGCAATCATGCACAATGGTGCGATCCCATCAGCAACATAAATGCCGAGGGGGAAATCCTCCTGTCAAGGAGAAAGAACTACTCAGATAGAGGAATCATCCTGCTGAGGAGAACGTGGACACGCCAATATCAATTGGCTCCGTCTGGGGAACTGATCTTCAGTTGACTGCTGCAGGGAAAACAACTTCAGTTGATTACTGCAGAGGAACGAAGCTCTACGAGAAACCAGACTTGTTGATATCAATCGCGAGAATAAACTGCGTGGCCGTCATGGCTACTTTTCTAGGGATAACTACCCTGTGGGGAAACAACTTCAGCTGCTCAACGCTCCACTGGGGAAAACATGGTCTGATCAACTTCCAAGGACTCGGCTCTCTTGGACATCTGCAAACTCGGCTGAGGAAGGAGAAATCATTCTGCTTTGCTGGAGAGAGTGCGACTCTGGGGAAATACAGCATCAGCTGCCCCAAGCTCTGCTAGGGAACATCCACTCAAGGTCCCAACTGCTTCCAAGGATTCAACCCTCCTGGGGGTTTGCGGACTCAGCCGTGGAGAAAGAAATCATTCTACTTCATTGGAGAGGATACGGCGCTGATGAGGAATTCAATTCCGCTGGGGAAGAAAGAATCATCTGACTTCGGGGGAGAGTACAACTCTGCAGGGGAATACAACATCAGCTGTTCCAACACTCTACTGGGGAAAGAGGGAATCATCCAACTTCAGGAGAGAATACGGCTCTGGTGGGGAATCTCAATTCCGCTGGAGACTTCAGTCTGGCACCATCAGTTACTGCGTACTTCGGCATATGAATAATTTCCTGTGAATCCTGCACTTGTGACCCGGTGCTGGGGCAACACCTGCTGCGGCGACTTTACTGGGGAAAACACGAGCTTCGGCACCCGAACATTTCTATGAAACCTACACTTGTGACCCGGTGCTGGGGGAGAATACGAGCTGCTGCGCGCGACTCAGCTGAGAAGATGACGGTCCTTCAGGATGCGTCTGCTTGGGGAAGAGAATCCTCTCTGCCTGGGGAGACATATCAATGCTCACTATCCTGCTTTCAGATTCTGCGGAGGAGAGACTACTGAACACTGCTGGAGAAGGAGGACTCGCCCTGCTTCGGGGATGCGCACGGTACATCTTCTGGAAGGCGCTACACCTGCAACAACACAAACAAACAGACAAGATACCCTCCTCAAAGGGGCCTATCCAGGTTATTATCTCGTGACAATATTCAGTTAATTAATTGTTTCAACAATCAATGGGCCTAGGCCCGTAAGTTTATGTATGCGCATTTTATCAAAAACATCGGCGTTTTCATTCGCAAACAAAACAGATAAATGCTAAACAGACACGCAGAATTGCTGAATAATGTGCATTTTATTGATGGTGAAACCCCTGAATGGGCAAAAATGTTTTTACAACAGAGGCAAGCTCCTGGAATGAGGAAGTCGCACAAAAATAGAACACAAATATACATCAGTATATACAAATGTCGGCAACGAGGCGCAGATGAACACCATGAGTTGATCCCTCTAAGACCCACTCGACTTCGATACTTCTCCGATGCTTCAGCTTCGGAAGAGATTGATTCAGATAAACGGCCCTCAGGTCCTCCGAACCACTAAACAATGAAAGTCCATACGCGGAACACAGTCATTTGCTTATTCAAATCCCTAACTTTTGCGTGAACCGCCCTTTACGGGTTTTCAGTTCACCGGGATACCCTTTTTTGCCGAAGCCGCCCAGTGTAGGTTTTCGACTTCGCGGGTGTACATTTTTTCAATATATCCCTAACTTTTGCCCGAACCTTTTATTCTGTTTTTGGTTCGTCGGGATGCCCTTTTTTGCCTGGACTCTTTCTTTTTTGTCCAGCGGGTCTCTTTCAAGCAAAGTATTTTTTAACTGCGTCCGCGTTCACCGGGGATGCAAAATCTTCACCATCCATCGTGGATAACAACAAAGCTCCTCCTGAGAAGACCTTGCTGACGACATACGGCCCTTCGTAATTCGGAGTCCACTTGCCCCGGTGATCGGAGTGTGGCGGAAGAATCTTCTTCAGGACGAGATCACCCGTCTGAAAGCTTCTAGGACGCACCTTCTTATCATAAGCTTTCTTCATTCGGCTCTGGTACAGGCGACCAAATGCAATCGATGCTAACCTCTTCTCGTCCATCAGGCTGAGTTGGTTCAAACGATTAGTAATCCATTCTGCCTCGTCGAGTTTCACATCAACCAAAACCCGCAAAGAAGGAATCTCCACTTCTAACGGTAGGACAGCTTCCATATCGTACACCAAGGAGAAAGGAGTTGCCCCGGTCGACGTACGCACCGTCGTACGATAACCGTGCAAGGCAAACGGAAACATCTCGTGCCAATCTTTATACGTCACAACCATCTTCTGAACAATCTTCTTGATGTTCTTGTTGGCGGCTTCAACGGCACCATTCATCTTCGGCCGGTAAGGAGATGAGTTGTGGTGTTCAATCTTGAAGCTCTGGCACAACTCCTTCATCATCTTGTTATTCAAATTCGAACCATTATCAGTAATGATCCGCTCGGGAATTCCATAGCGACAGATGATGTCCCTCTTTATGAATCTAGCTACCACTTGCTTGGTCACATTAGCGTACGAGGTTGCCTCCACCCATTTGGTGAAGGATTCGATAGCTACTAGAATGAAACGATGACCATTGGATGCAGTGGGCTCGATCTTGCCTATCATGTCGATGCCCCACATGGAGAACGGCCAAGGGGAGGACATGACATTCAATGGGCACGGCGGCACATGAACTCTATCAGCATAAATCTGGCATTTATGACATTTCTTCGCGAATCTGAAGCAATCCGACTCCATCGTCAGCCAGTAATACCCCGCTCTCAGGATCTTTCTCGTCATGGCGTGCCCGCCAGCGTGCGTACCAAATGTGCCCTCGTGGACTTCTTCCATGAGCATACTCGCCTCTTTCTCATCTACACATCTGAGTAGCACGAGATCGTGGTTTCTCTTATACAGTACTCCATCAGGATTGAGATAAAAGTTTCCAGATAGCCTCCTCAGAGTCTTCTTATCCTGAGTTGACGCACCCGCAGGATACTCCTTAGTCATAAGGAAGGTCTGGATGTCGTGGAACCATGGCTTGCCATCAGCGGCATCCTCGATTGCAAAGACAAATGCCGGTCTATCAAGACGCGAAAGTACAATTCTTGGAGCCTCATTCCAATAATTGACTTTATACATTGAAGCCAACGTGGCTAAGGCATCAGCCATCTGATTTTCAGCCCTGGGTACATGATGAAGTTCCACTCGGTCAAAGAACGGAAGCAGCCTTCTGGCATAATTCATGTACGGCACCAGATTCGCTTGACGAGTTTCCCACTCCCCTTTAATCTGATTGATTACAAGCGCTGAGTCACCATATATGTCTAGATTATTGATTCTCAAATCAATTGCCTCTTCTAGACCCATAATACATGCTTCATACTCTGCTTCATTGTTGGTAACTGGAAACGTCAGTCTCGTAGTAAACGGGATGTGGGATCCGTGAGGAGTCGTGATGATAGCCCCGATACCACTTCCATAGGAATTAACCGCTCCGTCGAATATCAACTTCCACTGAGACTTCCTATCTGGCCCCTCGTCGGGCAATGGCTCATCGCAATCCTTCGCTTTGAGAAACATAATATCCTCGTCAGGGAATTCGAACTTCATCGGCTGGTAGTCTTCGATTGGCTGTTCGGCAAGGTAATCAGACAATACGCTTCCCTTAATGGCTTTCTGGGAGACATACTAAATATCATATTCCGTTAACACCATTTGCCATCTGGCAATCTTGCCTGAAAGAGCCTGCTTCTCGAAGACGTACTTGATCGGATCCATCTTCGAAATTAGCATAGTGGTGTGGTTAAGCATATATTGTCGTAGACGTTTGGCAGCCCAAGCTAATGCACAACACGTCTTCTCCAGCATCGAGTATCGAGATTCACACTCAGTGAACTTTTTACTCAAATAATAAATGGCATGCTCTTTTCTGCCCGTCTCGTCGTGCTGACCGAGAACACACCCCATACTATTCTCTAGAACCGTCAGGTACATGATTAATGGCCGTCCAGCCACTGGGGGTATCAAGATTGGAGGTTCTTGAAGATACTGCTTTATTTTATCGAATGCCTTCTGGCAATCCTCATTCCAAGTAATTGCCTGATCTTTCTTTAAAAGCTTGAACATTGGTTCACAAGTGGCCGTGAGCTGAGAGATAAACCTTGCAATGTAGTTTATTCGGCCCAAGAAACCACGAACTTCTTTCTCTGTTTTCGGCGCTGGCATTTCTTGGATAGCTTTTATTTTCGCAGGATCAACTTCAATCCCTCGTTCACTAACGATAAACCCCAATAACTTTCCGGACCGCACTCCGAAAGTGCACTTGTTAGGATTCAGCCTCAGCCTGAACTTCCTAAGCCTCTCAAACAGCTTCAATAAGTTGACCAGATGCTCTTCCTCCGTTTGGGACTTTGCAATCATGTCATCAACATAGACCTCGATCTCATGATGAATCATATCATGAAACAAAGTTACCATTGCTCGCTGGTAAGTGGCCCCTGCGTTCTTCAGACCGAAGGGCATTACCTTATAGCAGAATGTTCCCCAGGGGGTGATAAACATCGTTTTCTCCATGTCCTCTGGTGCCATCTTAATCTGATTGTAACCGGAGAAGCCATCCATGAACGAAAACATGGAAAACTGGGCTGTGTTGTCGACCAACACATCGATATGAGGCAACGGGAAATCATCCTTAGGGCTCGCCCTATTCAAATCCCTATAATTGACGCACATGCGTACCTTACCGTCCTTCTTCGGTACATGCACTATGTTGGCGACCCACGGAGGGTAAGTGGTAACGGCTAGAAATCCTGCGTCCAACTGCTTCTGGACTTCTTCTTTGATTTTTACAGCCATGTCTGGTCTCGTCCTCCTAAGCTTCTGCTTGACTGGAGGGCAATCCTCTCGCAACGGCAAGCGATGAACCACGATGTCAGTGTCAAGTCTGGGCATATCTTCGTATGACCAAGCAAAGACGTCACTATACTCTCGAAGCATCTCGACCAGTCTATGCTTGACATCAACCTGCAGCGCAGCCCCTACTCTGACATTCCTGACGAGCTCTTCAGAACCCAGGTTCACGACCTCAATATCCTCCTCGTGAGGCAGAATAACCTTTTCTTCTTGTCTCAACAAGCGGGCCAACTCTTCCGGAAGGTCCTCGTCTTCATCAATCTCATCCTCGGCTTGATAGATCGGGCAATCAAAGTCGTAGTGAGCCGTAGAGGGTCCAGAGTCGATGTCATCTGTTATGTGGATCCTGCAATAACAAGGGTTAAGTTTAAAGCAAGAATATGCAGGTTAGCACAAACCTCGTTGCCATTTTATTGTTTTTCGAAATAAACATAAAACAGGAATGACAGAGAACACAATATTTGAGTACGAAGAAAACGCCTTTTATTTATACACAAAATGCACACACATAATCCAACAAGGCCCTGACAATAAAATCGCTACGCCCCGGGCAGGACATAGGGTTGTACAAAGATTGTAAAAAGCAAATCATTACTCTTCACTTGTCAGCTTGATAATCTCCTTGATGGTCCAATTGTTGAGGCGCTCGCCCGGCTTGCTCGGCTGCATCCAGGCGTCAAGATCACAATCACTATCCCCGCTGTCCTCAGACGTTGCGTTGATGCTTTCGAAAATTACTCCGCCTTTGGTGAATAGGATCGGCCCCTTCCCATGAGACGAACCGCTAGAAGAAGAAGATGAAGCTTCAGCTTCAGGAGAATACCCCAATCCAAACTTATCCTGCTTGATTGGTATATCCAAAACATGCCCCCAGCCTGGGGTGGAACCGGCTTCGACAACGGCCCGAGCTTCTTTAAATGAGGAGAGATTCATCTCTTGCTTCTCTATGACGACAGGAGCTACCTCTTTTACCCTGACAGTTTCAAATGCTTGGCAGAGAGTTTCATGGATCTCGCCATCCATTTCAACATATTTAAAGGACGACAAGTGGCTCACCATAATGTCCTCCTCACCACAGACGGTTACTATGTTGCCCCCGACAGCATATTTAAGCTTTTGATGCAGCGTGGACGTCACGGCACCAGCAGCATGGATCCATGGCCGACCTAAGAGGCAACTGTAGGCAGGCATGATATCCATGATATAGAAAACCGTATTGAACGTCTCTGGACCAACTTGAATTGGCAGGGTCAACTCTCCGAAGACGTGGCGCTTAGTTCCATCAAAGGCTTTCACCACCAGATCACTGGGCGTGCAAAGCAATCCACGGGTATCCAACTTCATCAGTGCCTTCTTCGGAAGCACATTAAGGGATGAACCCGTATCCACCAGGACATGCGACATGATAGTACCTCTGCACTCTATCGAGACGTGTAAGGCGCTGTTGTGATCTCTTCCTTTAGGAGTTAGCTCCAGATCTGTAAATCCCAGCCCATTACCAGCATTAACATGGGCCACCACCTCTTCCAGCTGATTTACTGATATCTCCTGCGGCACGTATGCAGCGTTTAATACCTTCAGCAAGGCGTTGCGGTGCGCCTCAGAATACAGCAACAAGTTAAGAATCGAGATCTTTGACGGAGTCTGATGAAGATGATCTACAATCTTGTAGTCGCTCTTCTTGATTAATCGCATGAACTCTTCAGCATCTTTAACTAGCAAGTCCTTTTTTGCCCCGGAAGGGACCTCCTCAACAGCTTTGCCTTTACCCTTATCCACAGCGTCAGCTCGGACCACTTTCTCTGCTGCAACCTCTGCTGGCGCGAACACTCTACCGCTTCGAGTAATGCCACTGACTCCGGCAAGATTCTGCACAGTCGATCCGTATGGCTCAAGCTCTATCCTCTGGCCATTGCAATAAACTTCGGCGCCGTAATGCCATGGGACGGCGTTAGTGCTTTCGAATGGGATCGGTCCGGCCCTGGTGATAGTGATAGTAGGCGGACGGGGCGCAGAAATAGTAATAGGGTGACGAAGAATAGTAATGGTAGCGACTTCATCTGCCTGCTTCAGCACGACTTCCCCTGATACACTTTCAACGCTCCGGCTGAACTGCAGAATACCCTCAGACATCAGACTTTGGATACCTTCGACTAGCTGCTCACACCCATCAGGAAGCGTAGCACAAGCCATACATAACTCTCCACATCCAGGAAAGAAGCCCTTCTTCAGCAACTTAGCCTTGACAAAACTAAGCGGCGTCTTCAAATCTTTGATATCAGTCAGCAAGTCTGCACTCTCCTCAGTGATAACGGCATTCACTCCGCCTCCCTTATGATGAGGCATCGGGTTTTTGGTGACATTGGGCACACTGTCAGAAAAGTTAATAACCTTGGCGTCCACCAAGTCCTGCACTTTGTGCTTAAAAGCTTTACAATTCTCAATCGTATGGCCCGGTGCCCCAGTATGGAAATCACAAGTAGCATTGGCATCATACCCCGGTGGTGGTGCCCCTGTTAAGGGAGCCAACGTCCTCTTTTGAACTAGCTGAAGCTGCAGCAAAGTTTGCAAAAGCTGTGCATATGACATAGGCGGGGTTTCAAAATGACGATTTGTCAGAGGAGCCCGGTTCTGATATTTCCTGTACCCCTGGTTATTCTGCTGCTGAGGCTGCTGCTGCTGCGGCTGCGGTGGAGCAGCTGGGATATTTATGCTAGCAATCTGCTGTTGAGGGCCCTTGCCCTTTCTCCGAGCATTAGTGACAGCACTTGCATCCCCCTCTCGACGCTTGCCAGCGTAGGGTTTCTTACTACCTCCTCCAGCTGAGGATGATTCGCCCTGAATCTTTCCGATCTTTATACCGTTCTCAACATGTTCGCCCATAGTGATGAGAGCCGAGAATGTTCCAGACATGCCACTGACCAGTTTTTCATAGTAAATTCCAGGAAGGGTAGCCACGAACATTTGCACTAGCTCACGCTCAACCATCGGCGGTTGAACTCGAGCAGCCAATTCACGCCACCGCTGGGCGTACTCTTTAAAGCTTTCATTGTTCCGCTGCGAGAGATTCTAAAGCTGAACTCGGTTGGGGGCCAAGTCGCTATTGTATTGATAGTGGAGGACGAACGCTTCTGCGAGATCTTTCCAGGTGCGTACAGTAGCGGGCTCCAGGCCCATATACCATTCGAGTGATGGACCAGAAAGACTATCCTGGAAGAAGTGCATCAGCAACTTCTCATCGTCAGAATAGGCAGACATCTTTCTATAATAAGATCGAAGGTGGACCCGAGGGCAAGTAGTACCCTTATACTTCTCAAAGACAGGCACCTTGAACTTATGAGGTACCTTGAAGTCAGCAATCAACCCGAGCTTGGACATATAAACGCCCAATGTGTTTTGATTTTCAATGTCTCTCATTTTGTCTTCCAGCGCTTTGAACCTGAGTCGAGCTTCAGCATTCAACTCTGCCTCTACACCTCTCTGGGAGAATATGTCATCCTGATGGTCCTCCAGCCACGGTTGAGGCACCAACAGATTTCCTGCACCAGCATTGTCGTTGACCGGCCCTATGTTAACATTGGCTCTCAGACTACCATTGTCGACGCCTGTCGCGTTGAGCCCGATATTAGTCATCAGATTGCCGTTAGCACTGCCGTTGCCCCCGGCAACAGGAACAACGTTCTGTGGAGCGTCCACTGGAGGAGGAGTAGGCACAGCCCCTCCGTGAAGTATGCCATTACTGTCAACCCTGGAGATCAGAGGTTGAACCAAAGTACGAAGCTGGTCTTGACCATTAGCGACTACCTGCATCAGCTCCATGAAACGATCCATCCGTTCACGGAGCTCTTGAACATCTGACTGCACCTGGTCCATTATCCTTGTCTGATTAGCGCGAGTTGAGTAGCGGTGGATGAGTCTTTGATCAATCCTGGAGACCGGAGACAACTCGGAACCTGAAAAACCTGTCAACAATAAAGGTTAGGAAAAGCAATAAGATATACACCATGCAAATATGCTTCGTGCAGATGCATGCGTGTGTCTGTGTGCGTGGGAGATTTTTCCCCCGATCCTAGTGCCTTAGTGCCAGTGCTGATAATAATAAGAGGAAGAAGAAGTCCGAGCCCAATCATGGAAACATCAATCTCATATATATATGGAAAGGCCTGTCAAGGCAGTACACAGTATCAGCGAGTACAAACAGATCAACAGCATGACCTCAGCCAACAAGTCTGGTGATGGTCAGCATACATCAAAGATCAAAACAACAGGAATACAACTAGTCAAGTACGGCCACGGGCGCGATACTCTGCTAATAGCTCCTTCGTCTCTGGATGATCTGGCGAAGTGAGCAACCCCTCAACGAGTAGTTCCCTCTGCCTGATGGTATGCTGAAGCCCCTGAACTGAACTCTCCCAAGCTCCTTCGCCAAAGCAATCCTCCAGTTTCCGCTTCTTAGACTCAAACATCAGCTTATGCTCCTTCAGGTTAGCAAGAGCTTTGTTGAGACGGGCTTCAGCGGAGTATCTGCGGGCGGTCTCTTCATCAAACCTCCGCTCACTGTCCTTTACTTCGGCTTCCAGCTTAGAAATCTGCAGCATCAGCTTGTCCTCTCGCTCCTTCCTGGTGGCCATGGAGGTCTTCCAATGCTGGTCGAACTTAGATATCCTCCGATATGCCTCTTCCAGATGCTGCTTCTTCGTAGCTAGTACATCATTAGCAGCCCTGAAGTCTTGACCCAAGCGTTCCCGATCAGCAATCTGCTTTGCCAAGTCTGCACCCAGTTGGCTTACCGACTCTGTTTGCCTTTTGAGAGCATGCACGGCTTCGTTCCTCTCACTTCGAAGCTGAGCTAACTCCTTCTCTAATTCTGCGTTTGCCCTCTTCAGTTCATCTCGCTCAGCCAATACCTGGTTGTGCTGATGAATGGTCACAGTGGTAGGCTCTTCGGCTGGTGGAGGACTCTCTGGTCTGACATGAGGGAATGGCATCCCTATAGCGCTGGCTCTGGCTCTGATCCAAGCTGAATAAGGAGGGTAGGCTTGGCTGTTGCTCTTTCCCAACAAAGGCTTTCCTCTCGTGCTGATATTGTTCCACGCATACTGAAGCTTGGACAACAAATCCCCCTCTAGAGTACCCGTGAGGTACAGAGATTCTTGTACCTCTTCCTCCTTCGGTGGAGTCCTCAAAGCATATGCGAACTGACGAACTAGCAATGATGGATTATAGTTGATGCAACCCTTCCTACCTATCAGAGGTACATTAGGAAACCCACTACAACTGAAGATCACCTCGGTGCCTAACCTGTCTCTGTCAACGAACCAATCAATATCTTCTGCCGACAAACTCATGAGACGCTCAGGCCACTCAGTTGTGGCTGCAGACAAGACGGAAGAACCCCTCTTGGGCAAATGACTATCAAACCACTTGTACAACAACGGTACGCAGCATGAGACATTCTTCCCTCTCCGGTTCTCATTCTTGTAATGCACTGAATGGTAGACGTCTCCGATCAGAGTAGGGACTGGATTCCCTGAGGCGAAGATGTGGAATGCATCAAAGTCCACGAAATCAGACATGCTGGGGAACAGGATAATGCCATATATGCATAAAGCAAGGATGGCGTTGAATGCGTCCCAACATTTGTCCTTAGCACACTGTTGAGCCTTAGCTATCAGAAACTGCAGAGAGAACCCTGGGACCTTGTTCCAGCTCGTCACCACTAACTCAGAAGCGCTCAAATGGAGTGAGGAAGCTAGGCCAGCCAGATCAGGCTCAGCATCCATGTGGACAAAAGGCATCTGCCTTTTGATAGGCACACCCAGCATATCAGCATACTCTTCCAATGTCGGCGCGAGGACGAAGTCATGAAAAGTGAAACACCTCAAGGGAGGGTCATAAAACTGCAGGAGAGCATGTAACCCATTCAACTCGGACGTAGAAGGTCTGCAAACCAGACTAAGCAACCTGCCATAAGACTTCCTGAACCTATCCTTCACAGAATCCCCTGCCAGGGCTATCAAACCAGTCAGCTTCGACACATCGGGGGTCAGGAACTTGTACGTAACAGTCTTCCTGAGGGAGGCCATAATAACAGCAGAAGGCGAGAAATCCGGGATCGGGGAAACGGTACCTGCAACACAGACACACGTTAATGGAATGCAAATGAATGCGCAAACTAATGCAAAATGCAGGCATGCAATAATATATCCAGATAGCTGCTATGGAGATTCTGTATCGACAGTCGCTGATGAGAAGGGAACCCCGGTGTAAGACCACTAATCTGATCTGCTGAGAATAACCATCTGATAGGACCGAGATCAAAATGCTGCTCTGTCAAGAATAAGTGACCGATAATAAGGACCCCGGGTGCGAGATCAAGGAACATCTGTTGATGAAGTCTTCAGACCCCAAATCAAAAATCTGCCCTATCAAGAACAAACACACAGTTGCTGATGAGATCTTCAAACCCCACTCAAAATCTGCCCTATCAAGAACAAACCACTGGTGATGAGATCTTCAGACCTCACTCAAAATCTGCCCTATCAAGAACAAATAACATTTGCTGATGAGATCTTCAGACCTCACTCAAAATCTGCTTCATCCAGAACAAACCACTGATGATGATATTCTGACCAAACCTGCTCTGTCAAGAATAGGAAAACACCCGACAATAAGATCCTCTGATCAAAAACTTGCTCTATCAAGAACATATCTGCAACTGAGAACCCAACATAACTGATTCACTGTCAAGAAAACCAGGTAGTCTGAAGGTCTAAGTTTCCTGCAATAAACCTAGTCCCGCTCACAGGTATGGACCTAGCCTGACTCAAGGTACGGCATCCTATGCGTTCATCAGCGTCACAGACTTTCAAAACTGATGATACGATTCCCAGAAGGAGTGGCATCATCAAGTCCTGAAGAGGCCTCACTTAGCTGAATCACAAATGATCGGTCCCCAGAGTCGACAATCCACCAAACCAGCAACCGTCTCAACCCAAAGGGTTGAAAGTGAAGCCAACTGGATGAACCTCGTCTGAGCGTGGATTTCATGAGACACTAGTGCCTGCAAAGCAAGCACGCGCCCACTAATTTCCACTCTAAGTCTATAGTGCACTCAAGCCTGGGTCTGGCTTCTCACTCATCAGAACTCCCATCCCACAACAGCACAAATAATCATATTATACTGAAAAATAAAATGCGGGAAATAAAGTGCGAGAAGTAAAAATGCGATAAATAAACGCAACCCAACAAGTAAACACGCAAACGGTAGGATTGACTCTCTTAAGGGACGTTGGATCCCAAATGCATAGGGAGGAATTCCCCAGCAGAGTCGTCAGCTGTCGCTTGCGCGAAAATAAGGTGCCGGCATGACAGAAGAGTCGCCACCTTTCGTTATTTATCCCTCAGAGCGGGAAAGGAAACGATCGGAAAAACCTGACAAAAAAGGGTAAGACAAGGTCGTCGCAACCATTGTCTGGGTTCGGGAGTCGGTTACGCAAGGGGAAGGTATTAGCACCCCTCACGTCCGTCGTACTCGACGGGATCCCCGCTTGTTTGTTTACTTGGACGGGTTGGTTATAATCTATCTACCTATCAAGGCTGGCTGAAAAAGAAAAGAAAAATGACTCGGCAAAGCGTCGCACTTTATGCCTACGTATTCTCATCAGAGAATGAGAAATCAGAGTCAACGTAGTTCGGCCTACTACGGGTGAAGGTGGGGAAGGTTGCTCGCTAGGATATCGCATCCTATGCCTACGTACTTCCATACTGCATGGAAGATCAGAGCAAACGTAGTTCGGGAAACTACGGTTTATTTCCTGTTTTGAAAGAAGTGTTTTTTATTGTGTTTGCGATTTCAACCGCACTAGAGACTATGACCTGAGAGTGAATGCGTCGCATGTCACCCAAAGGGTACCATACTAAACATCCAGACTGTGGAAAAGAAACTCTCCCACAATCCTTTCTCAGATAGCTTAAGGCTCGTAACGTACGAAAGAAATCATTCATGATTACTGTATCTTAAACTGTTTTGAGATGAGAAGAGAACAGGCCCAACTAGGAGGGAGACTATCAAGTCCTACTGTTATCATACCATGGATTCATCCTATGGTTGGGATTTGAACAGGGAACTCCTAGATGTTGTCATGCATAGGTTTCAACCTAAAAGTCTATCATCAAATCCTTATCAAAGGAAGTGAGAGTCCTAAGGGATCATGTCAATGATACACCAAAACAGACAAAGCATCAGCTTAACAGTAAAATGCATGCAATGCAAGTGAGGGAGGAAATGTGTGTGGGGCTTCAGCCTCCACAAGCTCATCTCAACCTCAAGCCAGTCATGAAATAACAGTAATCATACTGAAAAATAAACAACATGCTATCAAGCAATAAACAGTAAACTGCAGTCATACAGATAAAGGAAATGAAATACCATCAGGCAAAATAAACACATGGGCAAGGGAGTTGGGCTCTACCGAATACCCGCAAGCAAAGCCAAGCAATAACAATACAAGCAGAGGGAGCAACTCAACCTCTAATGCAATCATGCTCTTAGACTGAACTTATTCTAGATGAGCTTATTCTAATGCAACAGACAAATCAGACAAAACAGACAATACAGAAAAGAAAAACAGAAGAAAGCTTCAGCTCCTCCAGCAGCAACCCAGTCTTCAGACTTCAGAGATCACTTGCTTTCCAGGTATCAACCCTTCAACATGAGTATCAACTCATCTTCTCCCTTAAGCTTCAGCTTCTTTGATCAGCTCCACCTTCAGGCTTCACTATCCTCAGGGATCTTCAGGCATCAACTTGACCTTCACAAAGTCTTCAGACTTCAGCAACCTTCAAGGAATCATCCTCTTCAAAGCTTCAGCTTCTATCTTCAATGACTCAAATGCTCCAGCAAACAAGATTCAGTCAACCAGATGAGGTGAGGATGTTGCAGTGCTCACTGACCTCCAAAGGATGCCATTGAGGACTTAACATCAAGAGAAAGGCTCTCTCAAAGTTCTACCTCAGAGGGTAAGGTCACTAATCCCTCCAAAGGAGAGAGGTGAATACCCTTAAGGGACTTTATGTCATGGAGAAGGAAGGAGGTGAACAAAACACTCCTTGTTTATTGAATGGAAGTATCCTATCTAGGGCTCTGCCTATGCACCTATAAACCTATAAACAAAACAAACAAAAGTTATGCTAAACTCCTCTGTAAGGTCTTCAAAGCTTCAATGATGATCCACAAGGTCTTCAACTCAATCTCCAAGCTCACACACTCAAAGGGGAAGAAAAACAAACACAACAATACAAACTATGCCTTCAAGCAACACACATGCTAGCCATACATTCAAAAATCAATGAAAAATACTAAAACACCATACAATATTCTAGTAAAATTCTAGGGGATTCTACACATACTTACCCTTAACCCATATATTCCCCTTACACTAATTTGGCCCATAGACCCCAAAACAAAATGGTTCAAGTCTATTTATACAACCTAAAACCCTAATTTGAGCACCTAAATGTTAAACAATCAAACTACATCAAATTTTAATCTACAAATTGAGAATTAAATTCTATATGACCTATGATTCAATATCTAACTATGCCAAAAAGAATGGCTCAAAAATCCTAAGGGGAAGTCCTAAAACAAATTGTACAAAATTAAGTAACAACTAAAACATATTAAAAATACTATTTACAAGAAAATATGCTAAAAAATATTAAAAGAAAAATAAAATGGAATTTTTATTTTTATTAATTTTCTAGACAAAATCATGAATATGTGAAAAAAAGAAGAAATGAAAAATATTAATTTTTGGATTTTTTATGAATTTATTAAAATGCAAGAAAATATTAAAATGAGAAAATAAAATGAATTGAATTAAAAGGGGAGGGGGGTGTCATGAGTAATGCGCCTCAGTTCATTTCATGATGGGCCAAGATCCTGGGGGGTGCAGATAGAAATCCTGGCAAGCCCACCTGCGCTCAGAAAATACAAAGAAAAATCAAAGGGAAATTGGTAAGACAACGGTGCAAATAGCATCAAATTGCAGTGTATTTTTGGATTGGGCCCATTACGGGGGTGTGAATATCATTGGTTTCTGAGGCCCAGGATTCACAACTTAATCAAGCGCGTCGTTTTGGCTTGAGTCTTCCCTCCGTTTTTGAAATTGAATTGGAGTCGTGCGATCATGCGAAGAAGTCAAAGATCTGGGACCATCCAACGGTGGAGGCTCATCTTCTCCAAATAAACCCTAGGGTTTTCAGAAAACCCTAATCCCATGCCAGAATTTCCACTCGATCGTTCTCAATGATGGCTGGATGAAATCAAGAAATTCCAAAAGCAAAGTTGTACTATTAATCACCCAGAACACGATGCTACCACTAGTATTCCCTGAAACCTCTTGTATTGTTCTAACAGAATGCACGAGTGTTAGGGTTCCACCATGGTTCTCTGCTATCAACCTTAACCAAGCTTCAATCTAATGATGTAAATCTGTTCAACATGTTATCCTAGCCATTCTAAACCACATCATATCCATTAATACACACTAACCAGCTTGCTATCAATCTTGCAAAAAATGGTACCCTGCCACGAAACCTCATGGATCTTCCTCTAATTCTCAGAAAACATTCCTCTAACCTAGCATGTTGATCTTACACCCTAGATTCTAACAGAATGTACATAATTAGGGACCTACAGATCAAAATACCAACCTGTCAAACTCCAATGGTGAGGGGTGTTAGGACTTGATTCAGCACTTGAAACCTTCTCCAAATCTTCCCCCAAGGATGAACACCTTTCTGTTTGCAAGAGTTGAGGTGGATGAAGCTTGCAGAAGAAGGAATTGAATCTTGATTGATCTTGAAGAAATCCAACAATGGCACTTTCTGTCTCACTCTCTCCAATGAACACAACAACTTTCACCAACCCTGGCCACATTGTGATTCACTCTTTTTATAACAATCCATGGAAACTCCTAGAATCATCTAGAAACTCATGGAAAGTGCTAGAAAGTTATAGAACTTCTCCTTTAATGACATGTTGATCATACCATATCTCATGAGTTAGGCTTGTCAAATTGGCTTCAAAATCTCCTTACAAGAGATATTGAGAAAGAATGAGTGAAAAACATGCACTTCCTTGCCTTTTGTGAAGTTTTGTTTAGTTACCTTATGATTCAAGTAACAATTTTCCAAAGCAACCTTCATTTTTGAGCCTCAAATCAAAATTCTACTTAAATCAAAGTTTTTAGAATGTCATTTACATTCAAAATGGTATATTGGATGACCTATTTTGGACTCATAGATCTCCCAAACCAAATTTCAACTTGACTTGAATGAACTTATATGCCTTTTTAAGTTCAAATTTACCAAACTTTGTCATTTCATGCTATGAGCTTTTCCAACAATTCATGACCACTTTTCTAGGCTTAAAATTCCATTTTGAACAACTTTCATGTTTTTAGTTTTTTCATTTGAGGCTTGGAAATAGGAGATATGGCCTTTGCTTAAAATGACCTATAACTGCCAAATGACCAAAATACCCCTGTCTTGTTCAAACCATAAGTTGAGTTCCACAAATCCTATCAAGGACTTATAGTACTCCCTAGAAATCTAAGAAGATGCTATTCAACATTCATGTTGACCAAGAGATCATAGGAATCATCCTACTAGGGCAAAAGTTGTCTGCAAGTTGGGTGACTTTCAAGGACCCAGATTCACACACCTCTGCTGACCTGTAATTTGTCTAAACCATAACTTGAGCTCTGCAACTCCTATCAAGGACTTCCACCACTCAAATTAAAGCTAAGAACAAGCTATACAACATTCATGTTGTGGGGAAGATGAGATGTCAATCACATCTTGAGCTAAAACTGCCTGGAAGATAGGGATCAAATTTGGGTTTTTTCACTGACAATCCTCAGAAACCCTAACTCAAAACTTCTCAAACTCTTCAATCATGATGAGTTGGTTTAGGAATCATCTTCATAACATCTCCATACATCATTCCATGATCTCATGGCCCTTGGATTAGGTCTCAAACTTCTCCAAATTTTCAGTTATCTCAGGATTGACCCAGTCAAAACCCTAATTCTACCATTCATGGTTGAATCTCCTGAATTCTTGCACAATGACTTCTCTGGGCTTCATGATGGCTATCAAGACATCTCATACACTTGCTCAAAGCATCAAATTCATTCTCAAAGTCTCAGAATCATCTGAGGAGCACCCACAACTCTCAAGCTATGAAGCACACGACCCTGGTTTCAACCAATTCCTCTGAGGATCTCTTGAATTTTCTGGTGAAGGTATCAACCTTCAAACACTTGATGGATGAATAATTGTTGGTCAAATTTTGGGGTGCAACAATATCCAATACCTCTTCTGTTGTTTCCACTAACACCATAAATCATGGAAGCCATCTTGCTTCTGTCTATGCTCTTGGTAAGAAATCTCTGAAAGCTAGAGTCATATTTTTCTAAAATGTTTTCACATGACTTAGTCTCAGATTCAGATTCTTGTTGAGTTATTTCAAAATCATTTTTGATTTTCAGATTAATTTATTTTTGCTCAACAAGTTCTGTCTTCAGAAGATCAATCTCAGATTCAAGATTGCTTTTCAGCTTCTTGTATTTGAGTTTGATATTGTTATAACTTTTAAGAACTTCTGTTAAAACTTTTATGAGTTCTTCTTTGGTAAGTTTAGCCATTACCTCTTCTGCATCATCATTAGATTCAGATTCTGATTCATATCCTGAGGTACCTTCCTCTTGATCCTCTGTGCTGGCCATCAGTGCAACATTGGCACATTCTTCTTCTGATTCAGAAGATGATTCAGATTCATCTGAGTCATCCCATGTTGCCATCAGAACCTTCTTCTTTTTGTTAAACTTCTTCTTGGGTTTTTCTTTCTGAAGTTTGGGGCAATCATTCTTGTAGTGCCCAGGTTCTTTGCACTCATAGCACACAAATTCTTTCTTGGCAGATTTTCTGTTTCCAGAAGCTTCCTTTCTATTATCAGATCTTCTGAAGTTGTTGAACTTCTTTCCCTTGTGCTTCCGGAGTCTGTTGATCCTTCTGGACAGCATGGATAACTCATCTTCTTCTTCAGAAGAAGATTCTTCAGAGGTTTCTTGAATGACCTGCAAAGCTTTAGCAGTTTTGTTAGATTTTAATGCAACAGATTTACCTTTTTCTTTCTTCTGAGGTTCATCTTCCTCAAGCTCAATCTCATGGCTCCTCAGTGAGCTGATGAGTTCTTCTAGAGAGATCTTGTTCAGATCTTTAGCCATCTTCAAGGCAGTCACCATTGGTCTCCATCTGGTAGGCAGACTTCTGATGATTTTCTTTACATGATCTGATGTAGAGTATCCCTTGTCCAGAACTTTCAGCCCAGCAGTGAGTATCTGAAATCTGGAGAACATGGCTTCAACAGATTCAGAGTCTTCCATTTTGAAAGCCTCATACTTCTGGATCAGAGCCAGAGCTTTTGTCTCCTTAACTTGAGAATTTCCCTCATGAGTCATTTTTAGGGATTCAAACATATCAAAAGCAGTTTCCCTGTATGTAATTTTCTCATACTCTGTATGTGAAATTGCATTCAATAATATAGTCCTGGCTTTGTGGTGATTTCTGAAATCTTTCTTCTGAGCATCTGTCATAGATTTTCTGTCAATCTTTTTGTCATTCCCATCTGTGGGATGGACATATCCATCTATGACTAGATCCCATAGATCAGCATCATATCCTAGGAAAAAACTCTCAATTTTGTCTTTCCAGTAGTCAAATTTCTCCCCATCAAACATTGGGGGTTTGGTGTTGATCCTATCCCTTTCTTCATATTTATTGTTAATATTGGACATTGAATTATCAACCATGGTAACAAATAAATATATATCAAAGTATTTCTCTCTGGATCTTTACTGACACTGTTAAGTGGTAGCACACTCAGAACCAGGCTCTGATACCAACTGAAGGTGAGATAATACTTAGAAGGGGGTTGAGTAAGTATGAAAGATTAAGCCTTAAAAAAAATAATCACACAATTATTTTTATCCTGGTTCGTTTAAACAACTACTCCAGTCCACCCTTCCTAGAGTTATTTGCCTTTCTCAACAAGGACTTAATCCACTATTAAATCAAACTGATTACAATAGTAACACCTAAGAACAACTTGTTCTTAGTCTTCTCAAGAGCTACTGATTCCAACTGAATCCTCTTAAGGAAATTCTTTACAATCAATGTAAATTAAATACAAGAGTATTAATGCTTCTATAAAGCTTTTATCACAACAGTGATTTTCTCTTAAGTTTAAGTACAAGAAATTCTAAGAAGAATAAGAATGAATAAGAGCTTAGAATAATATAATTTCTTTTCAGCAAATTGTGTGTCACTGAAGAATGTGGTGGAGTTCTCCTTTTATAGGCAGCTGATCCAAGGATGCTGAGCGTTGAAAAGAGAGTCCCAAAAAGGTCTGAACCTTTTTGTCTTCACATCAAGTGACCTTTCCTAGAAGTAGATAACACAGAAAAATCCTTTTTGTCTGTGTAATTGTGTCTAGCACAAAAGAGGAAAGAGACGTTGATTCACTTCAACGGATATATTCTTGAATATTTCTTCTTCAGTTTTCAGCAAGTTCTTCAGAGTCTGAATGGATCAGAGTCTTCTAATGATATTTAAAACTTAGTAGTACTCAGAGTCTTCTACAGCATGTGTGCTTTCAGCGTGTTGATCATCAGCGCATATTGACCACAGAACTTCAGTACTAGGCAGCGTTGGTATTTTCAGAACACTTCTGTAGAATTATGCTATGAGAAACTCTTTAAACAATATTCTTCTTTGCTTCAGATGCATCAGCTTCAGCTGCTTCTGACTCAGAATGTTCTGGAGCTTCTTGCTACAGATCCTTCTGGAGACTACGCTCAGGATCTTCTGTAAAGAGTAATTAGAATCTTCTGTAAGATGCATCTGGCGCTTCAGAGTCAGGATAACTTCTTGTATACAATACAGATTTGCTTCTAGAGAGTTAATTTCGTTTCAATCTGCAGTAAAACTCTCAAAAAAATTTTAGAGTATATAATTCTTAAATATAAAATTTCCTAACAGTTATCATCAAAACAAAGAGTTATTATTAAGAACCAATCTGTGTTCTAACAAGAGATTCCTGTACCTCTTCATCCTTCGGCGGAGTTCTCAAAGCATACGCGAACTGTCGAACCAGCAACAACGGATTGTAGTTTATACAGCCTTTCCTACCTATCAAAGGCACATTTGGAAACCCGCTGCAACTGAAGATCACCTTAGTACCCAACCTATCTCTGTCGAACCAGTCAACATCCTCTGCAGATAAACTCATCAGACGCTCAGGCCACTCAGTTGTGGCTGCAGACGAGACAAAAGGACCCCTCTTGGGCAGATGGCTATCAAGCCACTTGTACAGCAAGGGTATGCAGCACGAGACATTCTTCCCCCTCCTGTTCTCGTTTTGTAGTGGACTGAGTGATAGACATCTCCTATCAAGGTAGGGACTGGATTCCCTGAAGCAAAGATGTGAAACGCATCAAAGTCTACAAAATCGGGCATATTATGGAACAGGATGATGTCGTATATGCATAGAGCGAGGATGGCATTGAACGCGACCCAACATCCGTCCTTGGCACACTGCTGAGCCTTACCCACTAGAAACTGAAAGGAGAACCCAGGAACCTTGTTCCAACTAGTCAATACTAATTCAGAGGCGTCCAGATGAAGTGAAGGAGCTAAACCAGCCAGATCAGGCTCAGCATCCATATGAACAAAAGGCATCTGCCTCTTGATAGGCACACCTAGCAAATCAGCATACTCTTCCAGTGTAGGTGCGAGAACAAAGTCCTAAAAAGTAAAACATCTCAGCGGAGGGTCGTAGAACTGCAGCAGAGTGTGCAACCCATTCAACTCGAACACAGAAGGCTTATGAACCAAACTGAGCAACCTGCCGTAAGATTTTCTGAACTCATCCCTCACAGAATCATCTTCTAGAGCTATCAAACCAGTCAACTTAACCACATCGGGGACAGGGAACTTGTAAGCCACGGTCTTCCTCCGAGAGCCCATAACAATACAATAGGAGGCAAGAAATCCTGGATCGGGGAAAACGGTACCTGGAACACAGACACACGTTAATGAAATGCAAATTAGTATGCAAACTAATGCAAAATGCAGTCATGCAATAAGAGATCAGGGCAACTGGTGCTGCTGAGATTCTGCATCAACAAAACCATGACGCTGCTCTATCAAGAACAGCTACTGATAAGAAGAAAACCCCGGTGTAGGACCACAAATTTGATCTGTCAAGAACAACCATCTGATAGGACCATATACATAGGATCATAATTCCGCTCTGTCAAGAACAAATGTCTGATAATAAGGACCTCGAATGTAGGATCAAGAAATATCTGCTGATGAGGTCTTCAGACCCCACTCAAAAATCTGCCCTATCAAGAACAAACATACAGCTGCTGATGAGATCTTCAGACCCCACTCAAAAATTTGCTCTATCAAGAACAAACAACATCTGCTGATGAGATCTTCAGACCCCAATCAAAAATCTGCTCTATCACGAACAAACAACTGATGACAAAACTTCTGCTCTATCAAGAACAGACATACACCTGATGATAAGATCCTCTGATCAAAACCTGCTCTATCAAGAACAGACAAATCTGCAACTGAGAAACCCTGGTACCAACAAAACTGATTCACTGTCAAGAAAACCAGGTAGTCTGAAAGTCAAGGTTTCCTGCAATAAACCCAACCATGCTCACAGGTATGGACCTAAACTGACTCAAGTTCGGCATCCTATGTGTTCATCAGCGTCACAGACATTCAAGAGGGGTGATGCGATACCCAGAAGGTGTGGCATCACCAGCTCATGAAGCGGCCTCACTCGGCTGAATCACAAATGATCGGTCCCCCAGAGTCGACAATCCACCAAACCAGCAACCGTCTCAACCCAAAGGGTTGAAAAGAGAAGCCAACCGGATGAACCTCGTCTGGAGCGTGGATTTCATGAGACACTAGTGCCTGCAAAGCAAGCACGCGTCCACTAATTTCCACCACTAATTCTATGGTGCACTCAAGCCTAGGTCTGGCTTCTCACTCATCAGAACTCCCATCCCACAACAGCACAGATAAAATATAAAATGCAGGAAATAAAGTGCGAGAAGTAAAATGCGATAAATAAACGCAACCCATCAAGTAAACATACAAGCGCTAGGATTGACTCGCACAGGAACCGGAGAACCAGAGATTCTGGGTTCGATCCCCAGCAGAGTCGCCAGCTGTCGCTTGCGCGAAAATAAGGTGCCGGCACAACAGAAGAGTCGCCACCTTTCATTATTTATCCCTCAGAGCGGGAAAGGAAACGATCGGAAAAACCTGACGGAAAAAGGGTAAGACAAGGTCATCGCAACCATTGTCTGGGTTCGGGAGTCGGTTACGCAAGGGGAAAGTATTAGCACCCCTCACGCCCGTCGTACTCGACGGGATCCATGCTTGTTGTGTTTACTTGGACGATTTGGTTTATCTATCTACCTATCAAGGCTGGCTTAAACGGAAAAGAAAAATGACTCGGCAAAGCATCACGCTTTATGCCTACGTATTCTCATCAGAGAACGAGAAATCAGAGTCAACGTAGTTTGGCCTACGACGGGTTATGGGGGGAAGGTAGCTCGCCAATACATCAATATTGTGCCTACGTACTCTCAACAGGTATGAGAGATCAGAGCTCACGTAGTTCGGGACACTACGGTTTATTTCCTGTCTTTTATGAAAGAAGTGTTTTTTATTGTGTTTGCAATTTCAATCGCACTAGAGACTATGACCTGAGAGTGAATGCGTCGCATGTCACCCAAAGGGTACCATACTAAACATCCAGACTATGGAAAAGAAACTCTCCCACAATCCTTTCTCAGAAAGCTTAAGGCTCGTAACGTACGAAAGAAATCATTCATGATTACTGTATCTTAAACTGTTTTGAGATGAGAAGAGAACAGGCCCAACTAGGAGGGAGACTACCAAGTCCTACTGTCGTCATGCCATGGATTCATCCTATGGTTGAGGTTTGAACAGGGAACTCCTAGAAGTTGTCATGCATAGGTTTCAACCTAAAATTCTATCCTCAATTCCTTATCAAAGGAAATGAGAGTCCTAAGGGATCATGTCAATGATACACCAAAACAGATAAAGCATCAGCTTAACAGTAAAATGCATGCAATGCAAGTGAGGGAGGAAATGTGTGTGGGGCTTTAGCTTCCACAAGCTCATCTCAACCTCAAGCCAGAATGGATAACAGTAATCATACTGAAACATAAAACAACATGCTATCAAGCAATAACCGTAAACTGCAATCATACAGATAAAATGAAATAAAATGCCATCAGGCAAACAAACCACATGGGCAAGGGAGCTGGGCTCTACCGAATACCCGCAAGCAAAGCCACACAGTAACAATACAAGCAGAGGGAGCAACTCAACCTCTAGTGCAATCATGCTCCTAGATTCTACCTATTCTAGATATGGACTTATTCTAATGCATCAAGCAAGTCAAACAAAACACATCAATACAGAAAAGAAAAAGATGAGAAAGCAACTTCCTTCTCAACTACAAGCTTCAGCTCTTCCAACAGCAACTCAGTCTTCAGACTTCCAATCACTCTTGACAAATATCCATTTGCTTTTCCAGGTTCAACCCTTCAACATAATTCTCAACTTATCTTCTCTGAGCTTCAGCTCCTTGATCAGCTCCGCCTTCAGGCTTCACTATCAATCATAAGTATCAACTTGGCTCCTTCAGGATCCCCAGGTATCAAAGCAAGTATCAACTTCCTTTGTTCTTCAAGCTTCAGCTCTTCAGAATCAATCTCAATCACTTAGAAGTGTCAACTTCATCCTTTAGTCTTTACTTCATCTTCAGGGGTCTTCAAGTATCAACTTGCTCTTGCTGCTCTTCAAGCTTCAGCTGGAATAGCAATGCTCAAGGATTCATCCTCTTCTACACTCTTCAATGGAGTCTTCATCTTCAAACTCAAGCTCAACATCTCTCAAGATAATCAAACCAGAGGAAATCACTTACTGGATAAGCTGGGACATTTAACTACTTACTGACCACCAAAGGTGACCTATAAGGGTTCAACATCAAAGGAATGGTTCCCTCAAAAGTTCTAATTCCTAGGTACTATCACTTATCCCTCCAAAGGAGAGAGGTGCATACCATGGAAGGACTTTGAATCATAGGGAGGAATGGAGGTGAAAGATACCATCCATGTTTAAGAAAGAAGTTAACTAAGGCTAAACTCTTCCTAATCCCTAACCCTAAAACAATCAACAAAACAAATAAGATCAATCTCTCAAGCTCCTCAATGATCCTCAATGCTCCTACTATGCTCCTCAATTCTATTCCAAGCAATACCAAGCTCTCCAAGCCCACAAAGCAGAGCAAACAAAAATTCAAGCCCACAAGGGCAACACAAACAATCATCAACTACAAAAATCAACTAAAAATAGTATATTACTATATTAAAACCTAGTATAATTTATAAGGGATCCTACATACCTACCCTTAATACCCTTATATGCCCCAATGTCTAACTTGACCTAGAAACCCAAAATTCTAGTGTTATTGTGGACCTATGGTAAGGATTAACCTAATTCTACACAACCTAATGCCATCTAATCAAAACTATCCTAAAATTCATCACAAAATTATGGAATAAATCCAGGGGGAAGCTAAAGCTTATATATAACTCTCCTAAAAAGAATGACCTAAAAATGCTAAGGGAACTAGCCAAACAAAATTCTACAAATTCATGTATCAACATAAAAGAAATAAAAAGCTATTAAAATGAAAAATATACAAAAAATACTAAAAATGCATGAAATGAAAATATTTTTATTTGATAATTTTTTAGACATGAATATGAAATGGGAGCAAAAATTCCCACTTAAAAATCATTATTTTTCCATTTATTATGATTTTTCAAAGTTTGAAAGAAAATGGAGAAAATAAAATGAAAATATGAAGAGAGGTGGTGCAGATAGTAACCAGATGCAGTTCAATACGCGCATGGGCCCAGAATGGGGGTTCAGAAAGTAAACACGCTAGGCCCATTCATTAATCAGAAAATCAAAAAGAAAAAAGGGAAAGAAAATGAGAAAAACATGGTGGGAATAGCAATAGAATTCAGTTCAAAATCTAATGGGCCTCGTGAAAGGGGTGTGGACATCAAAAGATCACTTAAGCCCAAGCCAGGACTTAAGTGATACGCTGCGTTTTGTCTTGTTCAAACCTCTTCACAAACTGAAGCGCGTGGATGGCCGCTAGATTAAGATTTCAGTCAAAAGTCTCCTCTGATCCTAGGGCCACAACATCATCTTCTTCAATTTCAAATTTCTGGAGGGAGAACTCCATTGAAACAGAGCTTCAACTCCTCCTTTCTCCTCATCCGAATACCCTCAAAACCTCATCAAATCCTAAAGTGTAAAACCCTAACATGCTCCATTTTTCACCAGGAATCTAGCCATGGCATCAGAACTCATTGAAACTCTCTCAAACCTAAAACCCGATCGCAACTTCAAATAACTGATTAAGAACCAATCTTAGCAATTCTCAAAATTAAAGGTCCTAATCTCATCATCAGGTTTCCCTGAGCACTTCTTGCTATCAAACTAAGATTATCCCTCAATATTCAGTGAGTTCTTGGTCCAAACAGAAATCTTGCCATTGCAAAAATCATCACCAAATCTCTTCAAACTCTCTAGAAATGATCTCCTAGTTATCCTTAACCATTCTAGCCTATTAATTCTATCTAATAGCACTTAAATTAGATTGTAGAGAGAAAGTTACAAACCTATGTAATTGGGATGAACAGGTGCACGAAACCTCCAATTCAGACCTTCAATCTTTCCCAATTCCTTCACTGAGTAGTATTCTTGCTTCTGTATGCAAAAAGAAGGGTTGAAACTGCTTGATTCTTGGAAACCGATCTTGAGTTGCAGAGGTGAAAATCCAAAAGCTCATACACGATTCATCAATGGAATTGCCCCCAATTTGATCTGCACACCCTCAGTGATCCATATGGATTGTGCTCCAATTGAAAAAAGGGATGGAAATGAAGTGAATCAATGGAACCGATTCTTGATCTTCAATGGAAATTTCACAATGCAATCTCTCCTCTCTCACTCAATTCTCTCTCACCAACCTTTCTACTGAGCAAGCTCTAACCATTATATAGAACTGGTTAGCACTGTCCAGAACTTTCTGGAACAATCCAATGAGTATTTGAACTTCTCATCTCATGATATTTTGATTTCACTTCTCACCATATGCTATCTCATGCCATAGTCCCTTGTAACCTTTGTAACTGACTTGAAATTCTCCCCACATGAGATGTATGGTGTGTTACAATGCATAACTAACTTGTTCATTGAGTTTCTTCATGTTTTGCTTTGGTGCCTTAAGATGCAAGTAAGCCATTTCCAAAGCAGCCCTATGATCTAGGCCCAAATCAAAATTGTGGCTGAACCATTGTTCTTAGAATGTCCTTTGGATTCCAAATGACCTATTATATGACATGGTTTGGGTGTATAACTTGTGATTTCCAATTTTCAATTTCAACTTATTTAACTTATGCCTCCACTTTAGGCCATTTTTATCACTTTTTGATACAAGCCTTTTCAACATCTCATGACCTCCCTAATAGCCTTAAAACATCATTCTAAGCAAGTTTGATGTTGAATATTTTTCCATTTGAAGCTTGGAAATAGGAGATATGGCCTTATGCTTGAAGTGACCTATAACCTCCAAATGACCAAAATGCCCTTGACTTGTCAAAGCCATAACTTGAGTTCTACAAATCCTATCAAGGACTTATAGTACTCTCTAGAAATCTAAGAAGATGCTATACAACATTCATGTTGGCCAAGAATCCATAGGAATCATACTTCTAGGGAAAAAGTTGGATGCAAGTTGGGTGACTTTCAAGGACCCAGATTCACATACCTCAGATGACCTGTAATTTGTCAAAGTCATAACTTGAGCTCTACAAATCCTATCAAGGACTTCTAGTACTCAAATTAAATCTAAGAACAAGCTCTACAACATTCATGTTATGGGGAATATGATATGAAAATCACATCTTGAGCTAAACTGCCTTGAAGATAGGGATCAAACTAGGGGATTTTACACTGTCAAGCCTTAGAAACCCTAGCTTGAAACTTCTCAAACTCCTCAATCGTGATGAGTTGGTCTAGGAATCATCCTTATAGCATCTCAATGCATAATTCCATGATCACATGGCTCTTGGATTAGGTATCAACCCTCTCCAAATCATCAGTTGACCTAGGGTTGACCCAGTCAAACCCTAATTCCACCACTCATGGCTGAATCTTCTGAATTCTTGTACAATGACCTCTCTAGGCTTCATGGTGGCTTTCAAGACATATTATAAGCTTTCTCAAAGCTTCAAGTCCATCCTCATAGTATCAGAATCATCTAAGGAGCTCCAACAACTCTCAAGTTATGAGACACACAACCTTGGTTTCAACCAATCCCTCTGAGGATCTCTTGAGTTCTCTGACAAAGATATCAACCTTTGAACACTTGAATAACTTTCTTGGCTAGCTTCATAGTCTTGATGGGTACTCATACCTCTCTAAATCATTTTGAACAACTTTCATGTTGAACAAAAATCCATTTGAGGCTTGCAAGATGGTGAAATTGACTTATGATTCAAAATGACTTGTAATGTCCAAATACCCAAAATACCCTTGACTTGTCAAAGCCATAACTTGAGTTCTACAAATCCTATCAAGGACTTCTAGTACTCTCTAGAAATCTGAGAGAATAAGGAACAACATTCATGCTGACCAAAAGTTCATAGGAATCATCCTTCTAGGGCAAAAGTGTCATGCAAATTGGGTAACTTTCAAGCTCCAAATTCACATGCCTCAGATGACCTGTAACTTGTCTGGCTCATAACTTGAGTTCCATAAACCCTATCAAGGACTTCTAGTACTCAAATTAAAGTTATGATCATGCCCTACAACAATCATGTTGAGGTCAAGATGAGATGACAATCATATCTTGAGTTAAATTGGCTTGAAGATATGGGTCAAACTAGGGGATTTTACACTGTCAAGTCTTAAAAACCCTGGCTTGAAACTTCTCAAACTCTTCAATCATGATGAGTTGACCTTGGAATCATCCTTAGAACATATTATTGCATCAATCCATGATCACATGGCTCTTGAATTAGGTCTCAACCTCCTTGAAATCCTCATTTGACTTAGAGTTGACCCAGTCAAACCCTAATTGCACCAATCATGGTTGAGGCTTCTTAATCTTGCACAATGACCTGTCTAGGCCTCAAAGTGATCTTCAACACTTCTCATGAGCTATCTCAAGACCTCCAGTCCAACTTTATGGCTTCAGAATCATATGATGACTTCCCACAACTCTCAAGTTAGGAGACACACATACTTGGTTTCAATCACTTTCTCTGAGGCTCTTTCAACTTCTCTGACAAGGATATCAACCCCTGAACACTTGAATTACTTTCTCTAGCTAGCTTCAAAGTCTTGTGTAGCCCTTAATTGGTAATCATACCTCTTGATCTCCTGCATACATGTCAATGAAATGCAAATGATAATGCTAATGTGAATGAAATGAAACACAAGCTAAGTGAAGAAATGTTGGGCAAATTTTGGGGTGCAACAACGATGCAAGTTGTACAGTGCTCCAATGGGTTGTTCAGACCTTCGACTCCGCGGGAAACGAGAGAACAAGGATCCAAAAGATCTAAAAGAGAAGAAAGAGGAGAGATCAATTAATCAAAAGAAGGTTTCGATTAATTAACCAAAAGGGGGTGAACAAGCCAACAATATTTCAAACGAGTCAAAAGATCGTCAAAGCAAATGTGCGGATTATTGATTATACAAAATTAAGTTCATTCAAAAGAAGAACAAACTTAACGCAATCAAGAAGAAATTACAATGGCAGCAACAAACATCAATTAGCATACAATACTAATCATGTTATCATGTGAACAAAAGTGCAATAATGATCATGATCATACAAGTGTCACAAAATGCAAATAGTCGAGAATTGAAAAATCACACATTGAAAATTTTCATACATGCTTCCAACAGAAGTTAAACAGCTCATAAAACATTCCTAAATATCAAGCATATCAAGCCATGGAAGTTAAATGAGGAAACAATAGCAAACAAGTTTGAAATAGGCAAAAATGACATTTTGTTATAGTGGTAATCGATCACCACATGCAGGTAATCGGTTACCTGCTTGAAAATTGCAAAACCACATGAAAAATAAGCAGGGTAATCGATTACCCATATATAGGTAACCCATTATTATTGTAACAGTGGCAAAAAAATAACTTTTCAAAAAGCACTTCCAGCCACTAAACACTTATCCAATCATCCACATGTTCTAGTATTCATTTGAACACGAAATGATATCAATTAGGAGCAATTAATCATAAACTGAAAGCATTAAATATGAAGATCAAATATCAATCAATCACACATTTAATCAACACCGAAAAGCTACCAAATCTACATTGTAAACGCGCGAAAGTGATCGAAAATAGTAAGTCAAGTGCGAATTACCAAGCTACAAGGCGGAAGATTGCCATGGTGATTATTTCTATGGATATGTGATGAGAATGATCAAAGAAAACCAGAGAAATCTGAATTTACAACCGAATCGTAGCAAAACCGAGCAAAATGCGGTGAAATCTCCAAATACGAATTTGCATCGAAGAAATTCTAGATAATCACTTGATTTGAAGTTACATGGTGATGTTGACCAAATTGATGTATTGGAGTAAATGATTTGGAATTCCTTGAAAGGTCTTGAACTGTCTAGAGATGTCTAGAATATTCCACACAATGATAGAACCAAGTAGACCCAAAAAAATAGAGGGAAAGTTGTTGTCATAAAAAATGCAGCAAAATCTACTTTTTTGCACAAGGTAATCGATTACCCTACTTTGCCTAGAAAAATGGTAATCGATCACCATAGGCAAAACATGCCCATTTTGCTTGAAAAATAATGTTATGGCCACAACTCCGATTTTTGACTTTTTGCTTTGATGAATATGCATAGAAACCCTTGTTTTTTGCTTGCAACAATGATGTGATGTCTTTGTGAGAATGTAATTAGTCGGGCTTGAAAAACCTAAATATTCCTACAACAAAAACCACAGAGAATATATATATATATATATATATATATATATATATATATATATATATATATATATATATATATATATATATATATATATATATATATATATATATATATATATATATATATATATATATATATATATATATATATATATATGCCAACAATGCGTATATATATAATACGTATGCCAACAATGCTCATGCTTATGCAAAAGGCAAAAGGAGAGGTCAAATTCGGGTTACGACAATATATATATAAATAAATATATATATATATATATATATATATATATATATATATATATATATATATATATATATATATATATATATATATATATATATATATATATATATATATATATATATATATATATATATATATATATATATATATATATATATATATATATATATATATATATATATATATATATATATATATTTATATATATATTGTCGTAACCCGAATTTGACCTCTCCTTTTGCCTTTTGCATAAGCATGAGCATTGTTGGCATACGTATTATATATATACGCATTGCTGGCATATATATATATATATAACACTCTCTTTTTAACATTATCTTAAACACTCATTCTTTCATTGATTGAAATATGTGTGGGTCCTACCACTTTATGTGAGACCTATTTACAAAGTAAGGGACTCACACATGTTTCAACTAATAAAAAAGTGAATATATAAGAGAATGTTAAAAAGAGATTGTTGTTAGCACTCATTATATATATATATATATATATATATATATATATATATATATATATATATATATATATATATATATATATATATATATATATATATATATATATATATATATATATATATATATATATATATATATATATATATATATATATATATATATATATATATATATATATATATATATATATGCTACAACAGTGCCATGACGACATCTATTATTTTATTGGACATGCCACAATTAATGCACTTATGCACACGTGGTTATTGAATAGAAAAATAGATATATGACGTAGTGATAAATGTGCATGAGTCCGACATTCATAATTTTAAACACAACCGTATGTATGTATATCTATATTTTCTCTAACATTTTATATTTTTTATAATTATTTTATAACATTACAAATCTATTTGTACTCAATTTATTATTTATTATTTTAAGATACATATAATCTTGATAAAATTACACTCACCTCCCTTAATAAATATTAAAATAACACTGACATCCCCTCTAGTTTTAAAATATGTATTGGTATCTCCTTAAATTTATTAAAATGATACCAACACCATATTTTAGTTTTGTGACAGCCAAAAATTGTAGGTATAGATGACATTTATCTACAATATTGGTCTATCATTAAAAATATTTGTTGGTATATGTATGTTGAGGGGATGCTAGTGCATACTTTAAAACTAGAGAGGCATTAGTGTCATTTTTGTTGAGATAATAGTTATAATCCAAGTTGAGTTATGTGGCTCGAGCCTAAAGTTAACTAGGGTTTAAAGTTTGTTACTTAGGTTGTTGCTTTACTTAGTAGACAAGTTAGTTGTATATAAATATATAGTTTGTAATTTAATTATCATCATTCAGCTCAATAATACAATCCTTATTGTTTTATTCTCTCTCTTCCTCTCCTCATTAAAAGTGCCTCACGTACTAAAAAATTGGTATTTAAAGCTTCGATTATATTTTTGACCGTGTTTTCAAGAATCACATGTCAGAGATCGTGTTTCTGAGATCGTAGGTTATTATTGATCAATCACTGCAAAGATGAATGGTAACGGAAATGTACCAAACTCCCTTCTAATTCTTGATAGCAAGAATTGGCTTCGATGGAGAAAACATATGTAATCTCTATTTGACTTTCATGAAACCCTAGATGTGGTTACTAATGGCATTCATGTGCTTAGTGAAGATGCAATCGACGCACAGAGAACCACTCACAAGGGTTCCAAGAAGAAGGATTGAAAGATGATGTTTTACATCTAATCAGCAGTTGATGCATCTCATTTTGACACAATCGCTTATGCTGAATCGGTGAAGGAGGCATGAGATATTCTTGTCAAGTACTATGAAGGAGGCGAGAAATTCAAGGTTGTCCAATTGAAAACTTTGCGATGATAATATGAATTATTGTCAATGGAAAAAGATGAAAAAATTACAGGCTATGTGTCGAAAGTGCAAAAACTCGTCCATCTCTTGAAGGGTTATGGTGAAACTCTAACTGATAAGATGATAATCGAGAAGGTAATGTGTATGTTGACCTCTCACTTTGATCATGTTATCATATCTATTCAAGAATCTAACAATCTTGAAACCCTAAAATTAGAATATTTGGTTGGTTGGTTGGAGGCACAAGATATTAGGATTGTCGAAAGGAAAGGAATTCAAGACTCGATACAAGCACTACAAGCTCAATCATGGAAGAAAAATGGTGGTTCCAACAATTTCAAAGACAAATTTGATAAGACTCAGGGCAAGAAGTATTGGTCGAATCCTCAAAAGAATAAGGTTAGTGATAGAGTTTCTGAATCCTCGAAAAGAGGAGAAGGAAATTCCTATCAGAAAGACAAAGAAGTGAAAAAAAGGTATGCAATACTATAACTTTGAAAATCGGGGTCACTTGGCCAAGCATCGTTGGTACATGAAAGACAAAGAATCGACAAAAGGCAAGGACGAAGGAGCGAACCTTGTACATCAAGATTCAGATGATTATGATGATATGATGGTTATGGCTATAGTTGTAGATGACCATGTCAAATCCAAGACTTGGTTTGTAACGCCCCCTTTCTATACCCCCAAAATAAACACATATCAAATCACATAGTCACTAATACAAGTATTTTTATTTTCATCAGAGTACATTTTCATTAAGGTATAAAAGAAGTGCGTCACAATACTCACGAAACGACCACATGAATATTAATGTTTAAAAAGAATTAACTCAAAAGGGGTAAATCTCAACTAAAAATAAACGCATGATTCTTCGAAATTACATATTCATGTTTTCTCCTAAAGCGGAAGACTAAAACATATATATATTCACTTAAGACATGACAAAACGTAATTACATGTCATCTGGTTGTTCACAGCTTCATTCACATACAAACAAAACATCAAAAGACATTCTACAAGCCTATCTACCCAAAGTTACATATCAGAGCGACCTACACGAGGGAAAAGAACTATACTCCAAAGGAAACCTCCAGCGGATCCTAATCTGCAATGCCTCGTAGGGCATTATAAAACAACAGAAGGGTGAGAAACATATCATAATAATCAAGGCATAATATATATATATATATATATATATATATATATATATATATATATATATATATATATATATATATATATATATATATATATATATATATATATATATATATATATATATATATATATATATATATATATATATATATATATATATATATATATATATATATATATATATATATATATATATATATATATATATATATATATACATATATAGAAATACACAAGTACCGAATGCCTATATTCTACATCTTTTCACTATGGTGCGTAATAATAAATTCCCACCACCTCAAATACACTTAGACGTATACACTCACACTAAATCATCCATCCATTAGTAAATATCCTACACATTCATTTATTCGCTATCCGCGTCCCATCAATTCCTGCACGCATGCATATTACATATAACAACCGCAACCATGCCGTGCGATTCGTATAATACTCATCTAGTATCCTCAATCCTCTTTCCGGGTTATGGGCATATCGCTCATGCCCTACCGGGAACAACATCTCAGTCATTCTACCCCGGTAACTTCTTCACTAGGAACGACACATTGCCATCTTACCCTAGTGAGTACAACTCCTCCATGCTTACTTCAACGTCATCCTCCCATCTGTCAGACCATACATACATATATACTATTATATTCTTAGAGATTATTCTCCGTTCATCATCTGAAGATGATAGTGCAACTCATAGGGACCGACTCATTCATCCGCCATATTCTCCTATGAACCTATCACTTATCAAATCCTCCACGGGATCAAATAACCGTCGCATCAAGCGAGGTTCTGCAAATCCTCCAAGGGATCAAATATAACCATCGCATCAAGCGAGGTTCTGCAGATCCTACACGGGATCAAATATAACCATCGCATCAAGCGAGGTTCTGCAGATCCTACACGAGATCAAATATAACCATCGCATTAAGCGAGGTTCTGCAGATCCTACACGGGATCAAAACCATCGCATTAAGCGAGGTTCTGCAGATCCTACACGGGATCAAATATAACCATCGCATTAAGCGAGGTTCTGCAGATCCTACACGGGATCAAATATAACCATCGCGTTAAGCGAGGTTCTGCAGATCCTACACGGGATCAAATATAACCATCGCATCAAGTGAGGTTCTGCAGATCCTACACGGGATCAAATATAACCATCGCATTAAGCGAGGTTCTGCAGATCCTACATGGGATCAAATATAACCATCGCATCAAGCGAGGTTCTGCAGATCCTACACGGGATCAAATATAACCATCGCATTAAGCGAGGTTCTGCAGATCCTACACGGGATCAAATATAACCATCGCATTAAGCGAGGTTCTGCAGATCCTACACGGGATCAAATATAACCATCGCATTAAGCGAGGTTCTGCAGATCCTACACGGGATCAAATATAAATACACAGCCACTAGGAATGATGTTATATCATTCTACCCTAGTGCACCCATCAATCACACCTTATTCGGAATACTCCTAATGCACTACAATATTGTTTGTGCCTCATTAGGAACGATATCACGTCATCCTACCCAAATGAGCCCGCAACTAGGAATGATATCACATCATTCTACCCTAGTGTAATCCACTCCGACACTACGTTCACTACTCAATGCCCACATAATCCTATTATGTTCTCATACATTCATATTATCATGCCAACGGCAACGAACTCGATCATCTCATCATGCAATCCTATTCGATCTAGCGATTGCATAAAATTGCCGATCGGCCACACTCACGCTTCACAAACCATAAACTAGGATTCACGCCATTCGGCTACCCACAGCACCTCACGGGCCAGCATACCCGCTTTTAAATCGAGGGAAGGTCGATCGCAATCAGGGCCCCAAGCCACAACAGCACACAATAGGAGAGAAACTCATTCTGCTACGTTCGCTACACGCTCGCCTAGCGAGCTACTAGCGAACGTTCGCTACCTCCCCGCCTAGCGAACTGCTAGCGAGTGCAAACAGAACCTCCAAACATTGCTCGCTACCTCGTTTGCCACAGCGAACCCCCAGCGAGCTCTTCGCTACTCCCTTCGCTACTAGCGAAAGACCTCAATACCATTCTGTCCCAAGTCTGGGACCGTTCGCTACGCACTCGCCTAGTGAGATGCTAGCGAACATTCGCGACCTGCTCGCCTAGCGAGCTGCTAGCGAGCGTCTGCGAACAGAACTTCTCCCCACTGTTCAGAATTCGAAACAGCCGATAAATTCACCCGATAATTCCCCACTTGCTCCAGAAATCATAACCTAACGTTTCCCGACATAAATCCTACCACTTATTCTCATCTTCATTAAACAAAGCTAGATTTCTACCGATCGAATCAATTTCGACCTAAAACGGGATTTATAGGAAACTCTCCAAAACCCTAACTCAATCAACCATACACATACATAATCATACATATTGATTTAGATAGTAAGATTTCACACCCTTACCTTGGATTAATCGAAGCTTTGAGCTGTTCTTGATGATCCCGCACTTTTCTTCTTCTTCTTCTCTTTTCTCCTCCTTTTCCTTCTTCCTCTTTTCTTTCCTTTCTTTTCTCTTATGTTTCTTTTCTCTTCTATTTCCCTTTTAATATCCTTCTCATTATTTCTCCAAAACATCTATTAATTCTATATCCCATAAAATATCCCACTTATCATTAAATAGGAAATGTCCAAAATACCCTCCAAACTATTTTCCCCGAAAACTCTCAAAATCGGTTAAAATAGAATAATATGTAAACTTAACATATTTCCACACAAATTCCATATCAAAAATAATATTCGTCCAATTAAATTAAGTAGGGACTCGATAAAAGAGACAATCGAAATCGGGGCGTTACATGGTTCCTCGACTCAGGTTGCTTGAATCACATGATTGGTCGAAAAGTATGGTTAGTAGATTTCGACAAGTCGAAGACGAGCAAGATCAAACTTGCTGATAATAGCTCATTGCAAGTAGAAGGTACTAGAAACATAGTTATTCAAAGGAGTAATGGTGTGAAAGCCTTAATCAAATATGTACTATATGCCACTGGAATGAAGTGTTATCTGCTAAGTGTTGGAGAAATGGTTAAAAGGGTTCTCAGTGGTTATTAAAGATTAAGCCTTAGAAATTTTTGACATCTAGAATAACTTGGTCTTGAAATCTCCTCTATCAAAGATATTGTAAATATTATAGTCGAAGTTGTTGCTGACATACCCAAAGAACTACAGCTCATCCAGCAAGAATTCATGACAATGAAGTGGTTGGTAATGATTAAGTTACAACAGATGAAGAGCTAGTTCATTTTGCTTTACATGCAGGTGTTGAATCAATCACCTATAGTGAAGCCTTCAAAGATAAACAGTGGAAGTCTGCTATGGTCGTAAAGTTACAAGCAATTAAAAGAAACAACACATGGGAGTTGGTCAAATTTCCAGCATATATAAAAGCTATCAAAGTTAAATGGGATTCAAGTTAAAGCACAATGCTGATGGGTTGATAGCAAGATATAAAGCGAGATTGGTGGCTCGAGAATTTCTTCAGCAACCAGGACTCGACTACTCTGAAGTATTTGCACCTGTCAAAATATTGGAGACTGTCAGATTGTTTGTAGCCTTGGCATGTAAGTAAGGCTGGTCGACATTTCACTTAGATGTAAAATTGGCATTTTTTAATAAACCTTTAGATGAAGAGGTGTATGTTACACAACCTCCTAGGTTTGTGATTCAGAAGGAAGCAAGGAAAGTATACAAGCTTCATAAAGCGCTCTATAACCTCAAACAGGAACCTAGGGCATGGAACAAGAAGATCGAGTCATACTTGGTTGACTTGGGATTTATAAAATGCAAATCTAAGTATGGTGTTTATGTTCAGGTTATGGCACAAGATATAACAATCATTTACTTATATGTTGATGACTTGCTAGTAACTGGAAATAACTTGAAAAACTTGTCAAAGTTCAAAGAGCTGATGAAGAAGGAATTTGAAATGTCAGATCTGGGAAAGTTGTCATACTTCCTAGGCATGGAGTTTCAAATGTCGAAGCAAGGTATGGCGCTACAACAAAGAAAGTATGTCAAAGAGATACTCAAGAGATTCAGGATAGATGATTCGACTCCTACATCTTCGCCTATCGAACCAAATTTAAAGCTGGAGAAGCATGGAGAGGAAGACAAAGTCGATGCAACTTTGTTCAAATAAATTGTTGCATCTCTGATATATGTATGCAACAGTGGACCTGATATATGTTTCTTAGTCCGATTAGTGAACAGATACATGAGTAAACCAAGGGTGTTACACATGAAGGCTGCAAGAGGAATTCTGAGATACTTAAAAGGATTGACAAACTATAGAATTCTATTTTGAAGAGACTTCGAAAGCAAAGAAGATATGGTTACTTTCTATTCATGTGTTGATTGGTATGGAGATAAAGAAGATCGAAGAAGCACTACGGGATATTTATTTCAAGTATTTGGTGTCTTAATCTCATGGTGTTCGAGAAAGCAACCTATGGTGGCATTGTCATCGTGTGAGGCTGAATATATTGAAGGATCTTATGTTGCATGTCAAGTAATTTGGATCAGAGCTGTGCTTGAAGAAATGGAGGTCAAAGTGAAGAAACCTCTGGTACTACAGATCGACAACAAGTCAGCCATAAATCTAGCAAATAATCCAGTTTTGCATGGAAGAAGTAAGCACAATGAAGCTAGATTTCACTTCTTAAGGGAGAAGGTGAATCAATTTGAACTTGAAGTGAGACATTATTCAAGTGAAGCATAATTTTCCTACATTTTCACCAAAGGATTGAATATCGACAAATTTCTAGCATTGAGAAAGAAATTAGGAATAGTTTAGATCGACAATGATTAGTGTGTTTCGAAAACTTGGATTATAGGGGGTATGTTGAGATATTATATATAATCCAAGTTGAGTTATGTGGCCCAAAACCAAAGTGAATTAGGGTTTAGGATTTGCTACTTAGTTTGTTACTTTACTTAGTAGACAAGTTTTTTTTAGACTCAAAATATACTACTTAGTCGACAAATTATTTGTATATAAATACAAAGTTTGTAATTCACTTATCATCATTCAATTCAATAATACAATCATTATTGTTTTATTCTCTCTCTTTCTCTCCTCACTAAAAGTGTCTCGCACACTAACAATTTTAACAAACCAAAAGGAGGTGAATGTAATTTCCATTGTAATCTATAAAGTTTACATCAAACTTTTTCCTTTTACATATAGAGTTTTGATAAGAACATTGTAGGAAGCACATTATTACACTTAAATATAATTAAATATTGGTCTTATTAATGTAATAATTCTTAAGAGCATTTTTAATAATTTAAGTGCAATAATCGGTTAATACAAAGGTGTAGCCGGTTACAGTAAGACAAAAGTAACTTTTGAGTTGAAGAAATAGAAAAAACATCATGGGTGTAACCGATTAACGTAATCACGTAACCAGTTACCTCTAAATGGGATTATATTTTGTAGCAACTGTAACCAATTACAGGTTTAGTGTAATCGGTAACAGGTATAATTTTATTTTCTATTTCCAAGAATATTCTTTCAATATTATTCTCTAAATCATTGGTTTCATATTTGAGATGATTTGAACCTTGATCAGAGTTGAGAGTCTTGAAGATTAGACTTCAGAGTCTAGAACAGAGTAAATATGATTTTTTTGTTCCAAAAGTTTTGACTTTGTTACTTGATAGTTGACTATCACTTAAACACCTCTTTATATTTCAATCTTATTTTAGAATATGTTGTAGTCCAAAGTCCAAAGTCTTTTATCTAAAGTCTTGAGTCTATTTTGTTCAAAGTCCAGAATTTGCTTTGTCCAAAATCCAAAATATACTTTCTTTTTTTTATCTTTAAGATTTTACACACTTAATAAAACTATTAGTATATAAAATTTACTCTTTAAATTTGATTATCATCAAAATTTAAGGATTATATAAATGCAGAATTAAAATAAATTAATTTATAGTAATTTTTGACGCAAGAGGAAGCTTATACAAACTTTTCATACTAACATATTCATATGAGTTGCTTTCTTTTCAACTCGTGTAATTTTATTATTTAAATAATTAAATAATATAATACACATGTAATTTTTAAATAAAATAAATTACATGATTCAAATTATATTTATTTGAATAAATAAGCATCAACCAATTTAATAAAGTAATAACCATATACCAAATAAAAATATATGTAATCCATAAAATGATAACTTCAATTAAGAAAAATAAATATTAAGAACTTATAATATTTTTTAAAACGGCTTTAAAAAATCTATTGAAAAAAAACTATTTATTTTAAACTAAAACATACCGACCTTATACTTACTTTAGTTAGTAAGTTAGACCAAAAAGGGCGACAGTTCAATATTACATTTATTTGATCACTTATTTTTAATATTTATTTTGATAATTGTTAACATTTTGAAAAACATTTAACTTAAATTTTGGTTGAAAGGAATTTATTAAATTTGTCTAACCGACTTATATATCTCATAAACACGTATTAACATATATTCCATGCATCAAATACATATAACTATAATGTATATGGTAATATTGTTATGACCTCGCAACAAGTAATGATTAAATAAATTAATTTATAGTAATTTTTGATGCAGGAGCAAGCTTATACAAACTTCTCGTACTATCATATTCATATGAGTTGTTATCTTTTCAACTTCAGTAATTTTATTACTTAGATAATTAAATAATAACACACGTATAATATTTAAATAAAATAAATTACAATAAACACACTATATTTATTTGAATAAATAAACGTTGGTCAATCGTATAAAGTAATAACCATATACGAAATAAAAATATATGTAATATCCATAAAATGATAGCTTTATTATATTTTTAATTAAATGACAACATCACTTAATAAAATATGATGTTAGTAGCATGGCAACATAGCATTATCAAAATCAAATAAAATATGATCTTGGCTACAAAAAGAAGTTTAAAATATGCTGTTGTCACATTACTAAATTTTAAAATCATTTATATTTAAAGCCATATAAACAATAACGTTGGAAAATTAGTGTATTTTAAAGTCCAATCTTTACTAGTGGAAGTTTAGTCTAAAACTAAACCAAAACAGTACTGCAGTTATTTTAAGAACAACTTCCATCCCTACAAGTTTAGTGTGAAATCAATATATATAGTTTGTTGTGCTATCGCCTAAGTTATTACACCTTGCACCGTCCACTTTAACTAAATCAGTATGGTTTGTTGTGTTGCCGCCCAAGTTATTAAACTTTTCCGCCCATCATTTATTTCCTTCCTCTATATTGTTGTTCACTAATTTTGTCTTATAAATTGTTGGCTTATTTCTCATGAAGACACAAACAAACAACACACCAGAAAATTATCTTTTTATCATCCCTTCTTTGTTCCTGGGCAATATATATTTGAGATTCTCGCTAGTTCTTGAGTTTCTGGTTATTGCAACTAGAAGGTGTTGTTTAATTCTGGGGAGTGTATAGGATAATACTTGAATAAAACTCTCAAGAACAATGAAACTAATTCACGACTCAGCTCGGTTACTTTTCTTATTTTGCTTTGTGGCTTCGTTGCTGTTGAACTTGTTGTTGTTTTTGCTCTCTATATCCAACAATCTTGAGAATTTTATCGTTTACGATGGAGAGCCCTAACTGCGACAACGCTAAACAACCTAACAACACAAGCAGCGACGCTGGTTTCTTTCCTGTCTCTGCCCTCGGTGCTGCTCCGGTCCCTCGTTATGCAAAGCCCTTTCCTGACGTCTCGAATATTGAAGTCTTTGGAGGCCAACATTTTTGCAGATGGCAAGAAAGGATTTCCTCCACTTTAGACATGCACGAAGTTGCTTCCGCACTCACTAATATGTGACCGAATTTCTCTGTTGATCCAAAATAGATTGAGAATTGGACATATTCGAACAAGAAATTTGTCATAGGAAATCAATACAGGTGGGAAATGACTGAAGATAAGGAGATTACTGGAGCAAGAGCAAAGACGTCGGCCCCTCGTGCTAATCTGATTCAACAAAAATATGACAGTAAAAGATACGCAAATAAGAAGTCTGGTCAAAATATCCCTAAATTCACCCCTACCTTTAAAAATAAAGGAACTTGCTTTGTATGTGGAAAGCTGGGTCATATTGCTAAACATTGCAGACACTGCCCGAGAAATGGAAAACCTCCTAAACCAAATGTGAATTTGATGAAAGGGGATGTTGTTATTGCTGTTGTAATTTCTCAGGTGAATATGGTTTCTGATGTGAGGAGTTAGGTAGTAGACTCAGGTTTTACTAAGCATATATGTGGAAACAGAGATGTGTTTACCTCCTACTCTTCAGTGGGGAAGGAGAAGAACAAATATATCTTGGTGATTCTCAGACTGCTTCAGTCCGTGGTAGAGGGAAAGTTCTTCTCAAACTCACATCTGGAAAAACCATAGCTTTAAGAGATGTTATTCACGTTCTAACCATAAGAACAAACCTAATTTCCGTTGATCTTTTAGGCAAAGCTAGGATGAAGGTATCCTTTGAATCTGGAAAGATTATTATAACAAAGGATAACATGTTTGTGGGGAAGGGATATTCTAATCAAGGTCTATTTGTATTTAATATTGATGAAATAATGAATGAGAATGCATCTTCTTCTGCTTATATGATTGACTCTTTTGATACGTGGCATGTTAAACTAGGTCATGTTAATTTCTCTTATATTTAGAAAATGTAAAACCTAGGCTTAACTAGTAGTTCTAATAAATCATGTAATGACAAATGTGAAATTTGTGCTAAAACCAAACTTATTAAGAAACCATGTCCTTCGGTTTTTTAACGTGAAACTGAATTTCTTGGATTAATTCATACGGATCTGGGAGACTTGAAACATACTATGACAAGAGGTGGAAAAAGGTATTACATAACTTTTATTGATGATTTCTCTAGATACACTAAAATTTATCTTGTTAGAAATAAAGATGAAGCCTTCAACATGTTTCTTTCTTGTAAAGCTGAAGTTGAAAATCAATTAAATAGAAAGATTAAGAGAGTTAGATCTGATAGAGGAGATGAGTATATAATCTTTAATGTATTATGTAAAAAAAGAATGTATTATTCATGAGGTAACTCCCCATTACTCACTTGAACCAAATGGAGTTGCTGAAAGGAAAAATGGAACTTTGAAAATTTTGATGAACTCTATGTTAGTTAGTTCCTCTGCTTCTAATAATTTGTGGGCTGAAGCTATTTTATTTGCATGTTTCTTACAAAACAAAATTCCTCATAAAAAATCGGTAAGACACCCTATGAACTTTGAAAAGGTTATTCTCCAAAACTAAAATATTTAAAAGTGTGGGGTGTCTTGCTAAGGTGATGTTTCTGGATCCTAAGAAAAGGAAAATAGGATTGAAGTCTTCTAATTGCATATTTATTGGTTATGATGAACATAGTGCTACTTACAGATTTCTTGTTTTGAAAAGTGATGTTCATGATCGTAATACTATTATAGAGACTAAGAATGCTGAATTTTTTGAACATGTATTTCCTTTAAAGTCTGATCATATTTCTCATGATATTATGGATGATTCATGTCCTAAACTTTTTGATCATAGTATTAGTTATAATGACAATCGTAATAAGGACCGATATGAGGATTTGAGAAGGAGTAAGAAACAAATAAAACCAACATCCTATGGGAATGATTTTTACACTTATCTAATTGATAATGATCCTTTAAGCTTTTCTGAAGCAATTTCTTCTTCTGAATCACGTTTTTGGAAGGAAGCTATCAAAACTAAAATAGATCCAATTACTAAAAATCATACTTGGACTTTAGTTGATTAACCACCAGGAGCAAAACAATTGGATGTAAATGGATTTTCAAAAGAAAATTTCACCCTGATGGTTCTATTGATAAATACAAAGCAAGACTTGTTGCAAAAGGTTTTACCCAAAAGGAAAACGTTGATTATTTTGATACTTTTTCTCATGTTTCTAGAATCTTCTATTCATGTTTTGATTGCTTTAGCTTCCATTCATAAATTAGTGATTCATTAAATGGATGCCAAAACTGCATTTTTAAATGGTGACTTAAAAGAAGAAATTTATATGACTCAACCTGAAGGTTGTGAGGTTAAGGGTCAAGAAAACAAAGTTTTAAACTTCTCAAACCATTGTACGCTTTAAAACAGAATCCTAAACAATGGCATGAGAAATTTGATAAAACTTTAATTACTGATGGATTTTCATCTTTTGATGCTGATAAATATGTGTATGCAAAAACTTTGAATGGTGAATGTGTTATTATATCCTTGTATGTGGATGGCATGCTTATTTTTGGTACATGAATTGATATAGTTATTTAAACTAAGAGTTTTCCTTTTATCAAAATTTGATATGAAAGACATGGGAGAATGAAGTGTTATATTGGGTGCTAAAATTATAAGGAAGGGAGATAGTATCACACTATCCCAAGAATACTATGTTGAAAATTTTCTTAAGAAGTTTGGTCACTATGATGTTAAACATGTGAGTACCCCTTAGTTCTGCATATAATCTCTAGTTTTGATGATAACAATACATATAATTGATAAGTAACAATTTTGTATTCTAATGAATTTCTTCAAGTATGTAGTTGTTTAATGAAAACTGATTATGGATAACTCTCAAAGTATTTTGAATCAGAATCTCTTGCTTGCCTCAAGAAATATGCCTCGTGCCTTTATAAAGAAACATCAACAGTTTTGATGAATGCTAAATGCATCTGAAGATGAAGAAAGATATGTGTTTCTAAGAAAAAACTTCGCTTCCAGCTCTGAGGAACGACTCTAAAGACTCTGAATATAAGATTCTGATTGAACGCATTCTAAACATTTTGAAGATAACACTTCTGAAGATCTTAAAGACATTGAAGACTCTGATATCACTCATTCTTTTATTCTCTGGTCTTACAAGATAAAGCTGATTAAAAGAAATGGACAAGACAAAAATGTGTGATGGAAGTATTTGTACATGTAGACATGCCTATATTGATATAAACTGATTTTCGATCAATACTGCTACATGGCATATAGTGAGACTTTACTACTATTATCTCTCACGAGTCAAATCTTACCATTGCAATATCTAGGATGAAGAGTTACGCTTATACCCCTCAAGGTTATAAGATCCAGCTATATAAAGAGATCACTTCTTCTTGAAAAATAACGATTAATACAAAAAGAAGAGAAACACGCACAGTCTAAAATCTATTTTCTCATACATAAGAGTTGTTGTTCATATTTGTGTAAATCCTTGTACTTAAACCTTTGTTTCATCTTCTTTATAGAAGCAATATTAAAAACATCTACTTTGTATCTTTATTGATATTAATTTCCTCAAGTGACTAAGTGTTAGTCTGTAGACTTGAGAGGGCTAAGGTGTTTTTTTAAACACTTAGATGAACTTGTTGTAATTTGTTGAGATTATTGGATTAAGTTCTTGTTGAATACGAAATCACATTGGTGGGTAGACTGGAGTAACTTTGCTAACAGTGAACCAGGATAAAAAATACTTGTGTCTTTTTAGCTTCATTCTCTTGGAAGCTTTTGTATAAAAGGTCCAAAAAAGATATTTTTGTAAAAAATCCAATTCAAACCCCTTTTCTTGTGTTTTTATTCACCTTCAATTGGTATCAGAGTTTCAGCTCTGTTATTTAATTATACATCAAACACTTAACCGTGTAGAGAGATCCACTGTGAAAAAAATATTATGGCTACTTCTAACACAAATGAGAGAGATAGTTACAATGTCAAGCCTCCCGTTTTTTATGGAGAAAAGTTTGACTATTGGAAAGACAGAATAGAAAGTTTCTTTCTGGGATATGATGCAGATCTCTGGGATATTGTTACAAATGGTTATGAAATACATGTATTTGTAATTGGTATTCCCATTCTTAAAAATAAGATGAACGATGATCAAAATTGTGAGTTTAAAAAACATCACAAAGCCAGAACCATCCTTCTGAATGCTATATCTTACAACGAATATGAAAAAATTACCAACAGAGATATAACGAAGGATATTTTTTATTCCTTGAAAATGACACACGAATGTAATACTCAAGTCAAGGAAACAAAAGCTCTGGCATTGGTCCAGAAATATGAGGCTTTCAAGATGAAAGATGATGAAACCGTTGAGATCATGTTCTCAAGATTTCAAACCTTAGTTGTAGGACTTAAGGTTCTGGACAAAGGTTGTTCCACGACTGATCATGTCAAAAAGATAGTAAGAAGTCTTCTAAAGAAATGGAGACTAATGGTTATAGCTCTTAAACTGTCCAAGGATCTGAACTCTATAAGCCTGGAAGAGTTGGTCAGCTCGCTAAGAAGTCACGAAATAGAATTAGAGGAAGATGAGCCTCAGGAAAAGGACAAATCTTTCGCTCTAAAGTCTATATCAGAATGAAAAAAATCAAAAAAAAAACTAAAGCCTTCCAAGCGGAGGAGGAAGAAATTAAAGACTCTGACAAAGAAGACTCTAATGATGAAGATGAAATGTCCCTTCTCTCCATAAGAGTCGAACAACTGTAGAATAAAAGACAAAGCAGATTCAGAAGATCCAAGAATAAAGGTGATCATCCAGATTCATCTTCGAGAAGAAAAGCAAGCAGAGAGATAATATGGTATTAATGGAATGAGCCAGGACACTTTAGAAATATGTGTCCAAAGCTAAAGAACTAAAGCTCTAGAAAAGAAAGTTTCAAGAAGGATGCTTTCAAAGGAAAAAAAAGTCTCATGTTAACATGGGATGATTCTAACTCTGAAGTGTCTAAATCTAATTCTGAAGAAGAGCATGCCAACGTAACACTCATGGCATCTATAGGAGACACAACAGAAATTGAGTCTGACTCAGAAGAGGTATTTTCTGAACTTTCTCATGCTAATTTAGAATCATGTTTGTTTAAATCTCTAAATAGGTATCAAAAACTTCAACGTAAATTCAAAGACCTGAAAAAGGCTCATGATTTTGAAGTTGAAGAATGCGTTAAGCTAGAAAAGAAGTTTCTAAACAAAAAGATGACAATTTTGTCTTGGAAAATGAAAATAATTTTTTGAACAAAAATGTTTAAAACTTGAAGAAACTCTTTCTAAAGCTTCTCCAACTTTTGAAACCATCTTATATAAATATGATAAGGCATTTTAGAAATTCTTAAACAATAGCATATATAGAAGTAGAATGGCTTCCATGATCTATGTTGTTAGTCACAATGGGAAGAGAGGAATTGATTATGATCTTTATGATGGTGATTAGAATTAACTTAAAGAATAAAAACCGAAATATCCTTTTTCTTATCATTACACACCAGCACAGACACAAAGATTTAATAATGCACGAAAACCAAAAGTGATTAAAAACTCTAGGAAAACTAATAAAAAAGGACCCAAAAGATTACGGGTACCAAAAGATAAGATAGTTTATGTTGCAGATATCCTATGCAGCAGAGTTAAGATACCTGTCATAGTACCTGGACTCTGGATGCTTACGACACATTACAGGAAGAAGACATATGTTCCAAAGCCTGGAACTTAAAGATGTTGGATTCGTTGGTTTCAAAGTAAACCAAAAAGGAAGAATCAAATGATCTGGAACAGTTGGTAACGAATCTCTTTCTTATATATCTAATGTAATTTTTGTTAAGGGTCTTATGCATAAATTGTTATCCATAAGTCAATTAAGTGATAGGGCTATGACATTATCTTTAATCAACAAATATGCAAAGATGTAAGTCAGAAAGATGGCACAGTTCTCTTCACTGACAAGAGGAAAAACAAGATGTTAAATGCTTAATGTCTGTTAACGAAGAGTAGTGGGTATGACATGGACATTTGGGTCATATTAGCATGAGGAGAATTTCTCAGCTATATAAACTTGAGTTAGTCAGAGGAATTCCTAAGTTGAAGTTTACTTCAGATGCTCTTTTTGAAGCATGTCAGAAAGGCAAGTTTTCAAAAACATCTTTTAAATCTAAGAATGTTGTTTCCACCTCTAGACCATTGGAGCTTCTACACATTGACTTGTTTGGTCATGTGAAAACACCGTCAGTCAATGGTAAGAAGTATGGACTTGTTATTATGGATGATTACAATCGATGGACATGGGTGAAATTCCTAAGGCACAATAATGAGTCACATTCCGTGTTTACTAGTTTCTGTTCTAAAGTGAGAAATGAGTTTGATTCTAATATTATTAGAGTCAGAAGTGATCATGGTGGTGAGTTTAAGAATCAGTTGTTTGAAGATTTATTTTAGTCTAATGGAATATCCCATGATTTCTCTTGTCCTAGAACTCCACAGCAGAACGGAGTTGTAGAGAGGAAGAATAGGACGTTGCAAAATATGGTCAGAACTATGATCAATGAAACAAATGTGGCTAAGCACTTTTGGGCAGAAGTTGTGAATACAACGTGTTACATTCAGAATATAATCTCTATTAGACCTATTCTAGAGAAGACTCCTTATGAATTATGTAAGGGAAGAAAAACCAATATTTCTTATTTCCATCCTTTTGGATGTTCATGTTTTATTCTGAACACTAAAGAAAATCTGAACAAGTTTGATTCTAAAGTACAAAAAGGTATTATGTTGAGATATTCTGAACGCTTTAGAGAATACAAAGTATTTAATACAGAAACACACATTGTGGAAGAATCAATTCATGTCCATTTTGACGATAAGCTTGATGTAGAAAAGTCAAAGCTAATTGAAAATTTTGCAGATTTAGAAATAAAACTTGTAGGCTTAGGAGATAAGGTAAAAGATTCTGAGAAGAAAGACTCAAAGAATGCTAATATAAATACTTCATAAGCAATTGAATGTCCTCCAACTCAAAAAAGGCAAAGAAATAGACAAATTGTCTCTGAAGACTTGATTCTAGGAGATAAAGCTGAACCTGTTAGAACAAGATCCACTTTCAAACAAACTGAGGAAATGCTTATGGGATTTGTGTCTCTGATAGAACCAACTTCTTGTGATGAAGCACTTCATGACAATGAGTGGATTTTGGCAATGCAAGAAGAGCTGAACCAATTCTCCAAAAATGACGTCTGGAATCTGGTACCCAAGCCAAAAGGAAATCATTTTATTGGAACCAAGTGGGTATTCAGAAACAAACTAAATGAGAAAGGAGAAGTCATCAGAAACAAAGCACGACTGGTTGCACAAGGTTACAATCAACAAGAAGGTATTGACTATAATGAAACCTTTGCTCCAGTCGCCAGGTTAGAATCAATCTGTCTTTTAATTTCTTTTCTTATTAATCATGGTATTATTTTATATCAAATAGATGTCAAAAGTGCGTTTCTGAATGGATATATTTCTGAAGAAGTATTTGTTCACCAACCTCCAGGTTTTTTAAAATGTCAAGTTTCCAAACATATTTTTAAACTTAAAAAATCTTTATATGGTCTGAAACAAGCTTCCAGAGCTTGGTATGAAAGAGTAAGTTCTTTTCTTCTAGAAAATAACTTTACCAGAGGACAGGTGGAAACTACTCTTTTCTGTAAGAACTTTGGAAATGATCTGATGATATGCCAAATTTATGTATATGATATGATTTTTGCTTCTGAGATTGGTGTCTCTGATAGAACCAACTTCTTGTAAGGAAGCACTTCAGGATAATGAGTGGATTCTGGAAATGCAAGAAGAGATTAATCAATTCTCCAAAAATGACGTTTAGGATCTGGTACCCAAGCCGAAAGGAACTCATGTTATTGGAACCAAATGGGTATTTAGAAACAAAGTAAATGAGAAAGTAGAAGTCGTCAGAAACAAAGCACGACTGGTCGCACAAGGTTACAGTCAACAAGAAGGTATTGACTATAATGAAACCTTTGCTCCATTTGCCATGTTAGAATCAATCAATCATTTAATTTCTTTTGTTATTAATCATGGTATTATTTTATATCAAATGGATGTCAAAAAGTGCATTTATGAATGGATACATTTCTGAAGAAGTATTTCTTTACCAAACTTCAGGTTTTGAAAATGTCAAGTTTTTAGAACATGTCTTTAAACTTAAAAAATCTGTATATGGTCTGAAACAAGCTTCCAGAGCTTGATATGAAAGAATTGTTAGAACACAGATTGGTTCTTAATAATAACTCTTTGTTTTGATGATAACTGTTAGGAAATTTATATTTAAGAATTATATACTCTAAAATTTGTTTGAGAGTTTTACTGCAGATTGAAATTATATTAACTCTCTAGAAGCAAATCTGTTTTGAATAAAAGAAGTTATTCTGACTCTGAAGCGCCAGATGCACCTTACAGAAGAATCGGATTGCTCCTTACAGAAGATCCTGAGCGTAGTCTCCAGAAGGATCTGAAGCAAGAAGCTCCAGAACATTATGAGTCAGAAGCATATGAAGATAATCAGAAGCATCTAAAGCTGAAGCATCTGAAGCATAGAAGAATTTTGATTGAAGAGCTTCTCAAAGCATTAGTCTACAGAAGTTTCTGAAAGTACCTACGCTGCCAAGTACTGAAGTTCTGTGTCAAAAATGCTCTGATGATCAACACGCTAAAAGCACACATACTGCAGAAGACTCTGATACAGCATTGTTCTGAATCTCATTAGAAGACTCTGATCCATTCAGACTCTGAAGAACTTGCTGAAAACTGAAGAAGTAATATTCAAGAATATATCTGTTGGAGCCATTCAACGTCTCTTTCCTCATTTGTGCTAGACACACTTACACAGACAAAAAGGATTTTTCTGTGCCATCTACTTCTAGGAAACGTCACTTGATGTGAAGACAAAAAGGCTCAGACCTTTTGGGACTCTCTTTTCAACGTTCAGCTTGCATGGTTCAGCTGCCTATAAAAGGAGATCTTCACCACATTCTTCAGTTACACACTTTGCTGAAAAGAAATCATTATATTCTAAAGCTCTCATTCATTCTTATTCTTCTTAGAATCTTATTGTACTTAAACTTAAGAGAAAAATCACTGTTGTGATAAAAGCTTTTTAGAAGCATTAAAACTCTTGTATTTAATTTACATTGATTGTAAAGGATATTCCTTAAGAGGATTCAGTTAGAATCAGTAGCTCTTGAGAAGACTAAGAACTGTTGTTCTTAGGTGATACTATTGTAATCAGTTTGATTTAATAGTGGATTAAGTCCTTGTTGAGAAAGGCAAATCACTCTAGGAAGGGTGGACTGGAGTAGTTGTTAAACGAACCAGGATAAAAATAATTGTGTGATTATTTTCAAGTCTTAATTTTCCATACTTATTCAACCCCCCCCCCCCCCCCCCCTTCTAAGTATTATCTCACCTTCAGTTGGCATCAGAGCTCCGGTTCTGAGTGTGCTATCACTTAACAGTGTCAGTAAAGATCCAGAGAGATATACTTTGATATATATATTTATTTGTTATCATGGCTGATAATTCAATGTCAAATATTAACAATAAATATGAAGAGAGGGATAAGATCAGCACCAAACCCCCAATGTTTGATGGGGAGAAATTTGACTACTAGAAAGACAGAATTGAGAGTTTTTTCCTAGGATATGATGCTGATCTATGGGATCTGGTCATAGATGGATATGTACATCCCACAGATGGGGATGGCAAAAAGATTGACAGAAAATCTATGACAGATTCTCAGAAGAAAGACTTCAGAAAATCACCATAAAGCCAGAACCATATTACTGAATGCTATTTCACATACAGAGTATGAGAAAATTACAAACAGGGAGACTGCTTTTGATATGTTTGAATCCCTAAAGATGACACATGAGGGAAATTCTCAAGTTAAGGAGACAAAAGCTCTGGCTCTGATCCAGAAGTATGAGGCTTTCAAAATGGAAGACTCTGAATCTGTTGAAGCCATGTTCTCCAGATTCCAGATACTCACTGCTGGGCTGAAAGTTCTGGACAAGGGATATTCTACATCAGATCATGTAAAGAAAATCATCAGAAGTCTGCCTATCAGATGGAGACCAATGGTGACTGCCCTGAAGATGGCCAAAGATCTGAACAAGATCTCTCTAGAAGAACTCATCAGCTCACTGAGGAGCCATGAGATTGAGCTTGAGGAAGATGAACCTCAGAAGAAAGATAAAGGTAAATCTGTAGCATTAAAATCTAACAAAAACTGCTAAAGCTTTGCAGGTCATTCAAGAAAGCTCTGAAGAATCTTCTTCTTCTGAAGAAGATGAGTTATCCATGCTGTCCAGAAGGATTAACAAACTCTGGAAGCACAAGGGAAAGAAGTTCAACAACTTCAGAAGATCTGACAACAGAAAGGAATCTTCTAGTCACAGATGACTGGGCACTACAAAAATGACTGCCCCAAACTTCTGAAAGAAAAACCTAAGAAGAAGTTCAACAAAAAGAAGAAGGTTCTGATGGCAACATGGGATGACTCAGATGAGTGTGAATCATCTTCTGAATCAGAAGAAGAATGTGCAAACGTTGCACTGATGGCCAGGACAGAGGATCAAGAGGAAGGTACCTCAGGATATGAATCTGAATCTGAATCTGATGATGATGCAGAAGAGGTAATGGCTAAACTTACCAAAGAAGAACTCATTAAAGTTTTAACAGAAGTTCTTAAAAGTTATAACAACATCAAACTCAAATACAAGAAGCTGAAAAGCAATCTTGAATCTGAAATTGATCTTCTGAAAACTGAACTTGTTGAGCAAAAAGAAATAAATTTGAAAATCAAAAATGACTTTGAAAGAACTCAACAAGAATCTGAATCTGAGACTAAGTCATGTGAAAATATTTTAGAAAAATATGACTCTAGCTTTCAGAGATTTCTCACTAAGAGCATAGACAGAAGCAAGATGGCTTCCATGATCTATGGTGTTAGTGGAAACAACAGAAGAGGCATTGGATATGAGTCTTCATCTGGAAGCAATCCAAAAACTGTTGACAAACTTTTCATCAGGAAGACACCTCTGTATTCTCAATTCAAATTTGGTCACTTGAATGACATTAAACACACAAGCTCTGAGAAGAGTACTTATGTGTTTAAACCCAAGGCAAGTCAGAATAAACACTATGTTGCAAACAGAAGTTTAGACAAACCTACAAACCAACTAACCCCAAAGGACCCAAGAAGATCTGGGTACCTAAAAACAAAATAATTCCTGTTGCAGATGTTCTTAGCAGCAAGGTCATGACACCAATCATGGTACCTGGACTCTGGATGCTCACGACACATGACAGGAGAAAAGTCTATGTTCCAAAGCCTGGAACTTAGATCTGGAGGTGACGTGAAGTTTGGAGGGAACCAGAAGGGCAAGATCATTGGATCTGGCACCATTGGTAATGGTAAACTTCCCTCTATTACTAATGTTTTACTTGTTGAAGGGTTAAAGCATAACTTATTGTCCATAAGTCAATTAAGTGACAATGGTTATGATATAACTTTTAATCAAAAATGTTGTAAAGCTATTAGTCAGAAGGATGGCTCTATCCTATTTAGTGGTAAGAGGAAAAACAACATTTATAAAGTAAATCTTTCAGAACTTAAAGTTCAAAATGTTAAATGCCTCTTGTCTGTTAATGAAGAGCAATGGGTCTGGCACAGAAGATTGGGCCATATTAATATGAGACGTATATCTCAGATTAATAAACTTAATCTTGTCAGAGGACTCCCTAATCTGAAGTTCACTTCAGATGCTCTTTGTGAAGCATGCCAGAAAGGGAAGTTTTCAAAAACATCTTTCAAATCAAAAAATGTTGTTTCCACCTCTAAACCATTAGAACTACTTCATATTGATCTGTTTGGACCAGTGAAAACTGCATCCATCAGAGGCAAGAAGTATGGATTGGTCATTGTTGATGACTTTAGCAGATGGACATGGGTAAAGTTCTTAAAACACAAGGATGAGTCACATTCTGTGTTTTTTGACTTCTGCAAGCAAGTCCAGAATGAAAAGAATTTCAAAATTATAAAAGTCAGAAGTGATCATGGTGGTGAATTTGAAAATAAATATTTTGAAAAATATTTTTCTGAAAATGGCATTGCTCATGATTTTTCCTGTCCTAGAACTCCACAACAGAATGGGGTTGTAGAAAGGAAAAACAGAACTTTGCAAGAAATTGCCAGAACCATGATCAATGAGACAAATCTGGCAAAACAGTTTTGGGTAGAAGCAATCAATACAGCATGCTACATTCATAACAGAGTGTCTGTTAGACCTCTTCTGAAGAAGACTCCTTATGAATTGTGGAAGAACAAAAAGCCCAACATTTCATATTTTCATCCTTTTGGATGTATTTGTTATATGTTAAACACTAAGGAAAATCTGAGCAAGTTTGATTCCAAAGCACAGAAGTGTTTCATGCTTGGATATTCTGAACGCTCTAAAGGCTACAGAGTATACAACACTGAGACACAGATTGTGGAAGAATCCATTCATGTCAGATTTGATGATAAGCTTGGCTCTGAAAAGCCAAAGCAGGTTGATAACTCTGCAGATAGGGAAGTAGTCTTTATTGACTCTGAAGTTCCAGAAGCAGACAAACTTCAAGTGAAGGAACCAGAAGCAACTCCAGATTCTACTCCCTTAACTTCTTAGATGAATAATCTAAACATTTCTGAAGAGTCAACTATCAGAGGATCATCATCCAGAATTAAAGCTTCTCATCCAGAGGATGTAATTATTGGGAAGAAGGATGATCCCATCAGAACAAGATCCTATCTAAGATCTTCTGAAGCATCACTATTTGGACTAGTGTCAGAAATTGAACCATCTTCTGTTGAAGAAGCTCTGCAAGACAATGACTGGATTAATGCCATGCAAGAAGAACTAAATCAATTCAGCAAAAATGATGTATGGGATATAGTTCAAAGACCTCAAGGATTCAATATTATTGGTACAAAATGGGTCTTCAGAAATAAGCTAAATGAGAAAGGAGAAGTTGAGAGGAATAAGGCAAGGCTGGTTGCTCAAGGTTACAGTCAGCAAGAATGTATTGATTACACTGAGACATATGCTCCAGTGGTAAGGTTAGAATCTATACGCCTTCTTATTTCTTTTGCTGCACAAAATAACATCACTCTGTATCAGATGGATGTTAAAAGTGCCTTTCTTAATGGTATTATAGAAGAAGAAGTTTATGTCCACCAACCCCCTGGTTTTGAAAATGAAAAATTTCCAGATCATGTTTTCAAATTAAAGAAATCTCTATATGGATTAAAACAAGCTCCCAGAGCTTGGTATGAGAGATTGAGTAATTTTCTTCTGGAGAAGAATTTCATCAGAGGCAAAGTGGATACAACTTTATTCTGTAAAACTATAAAGAAAGATCTTCTAATTTGCCAAATTTATGTAGATGATATTATTTTTGGATCAACAAATATTATGCTTGGAAAGGAGTTTGCTACATGTATGCAGGCAGAATTTGAAATGAGCATGATGGGAGAACTCAGATTCTTTTTAGGAATCCAAGTTAATCAAACTCCAGAGTGCACCTACATACATCAGACAAAGTATGTTAAAGAACTTCTGAAGAAATTCAACATGTCTGACAGCAAGCTGGCAAAGACTCCAATGCATCCTACTAGCTCACTTGGCAAAGAAGAGGTAAGTAAGAAAGTAGACCAGAAGCTCTACAGATGTATGATTGGCTCTCTTCTTTATCTCACTGCTTCTAGATCTGACATATTATTCAGTGTTTGTCTGTGTGCTAGATTCCAATCAGATCCTAGAAAATCACACTTGACAGCTGTCAAGAGGATTCTAAGGTATCTGAAAGGTACTTCTAATGTGAGTTTGTGTTACAGAAAATCTGATGATTTCAAATTAGTTGGATTCTGTGATGCTGACTATGCTGGAGACAAAGTAGAAAGAAAAAGTACTTCTGGAAGTTGTCAATTTCTAGGAAGAAATCTAATCTCCTGGTACAGCAAGAAGCAACCCACAATTGCACTTTCAACCATAGAGGCTGAATACATTGCTGTTGCTGGATGTAGCACGCAGATGCTCTGGATGAAAAGTCAACTAGAAGATTATCAAATTTTTGAGAGTAACATTTCTATCTTTTGTGATAATACTTCTGCTATATGTTTGTCCAAGAATCCCATTTTACATTCTAAGGCAAAACATATAGAAATTAAGCATCATTTCATCAGAGACTATGTTCAGAAGGGAATCATAAATTTAGCCTTTGTTGATACAGATCATCAATGGGCAGATATTTTTACAAAACCCCTTGTTGAAGATAGATTCAATTTTATTCTGAAAAATATTGGTATGGATTTTTGTCCAGAATGATATTTATCAGAAGCAAATTTTTACAGATGCAAAAATGCTTAATTCATCTGAAGTATTTCTTCTGTTTATTTATTCTATTCTGATTAATATTTCTGATGTGAAACTTTGAACTAACCATCTTTAGAAAATCTGAACGTTGGCTAACGTTTCATTTCTTGAGGGATTTCAGAACAGCATGCAAGTAAACACGTGTCACACAAAATCTGAAGAGGTGGCGTGTACATAACTGAAGAGACGTTTGAGGTGAAATTTGAATAGTACATATCTTGGTTTTCCCCTCCAAATTGTCAGAAGCATTTATTATTTGAAATGATTTTATTCTCTTCATTTAATGCTTGCTTAAACGTGTGCTTTTCTGACCTTTGATGTGCCTGAGTGTTTAGTATAAATACTTGTTGTGTATTCACTTTCACACTTTTCACTCTCAGAATTTACATGCGTTTTCATCTCTTGTTCTCTCTGCATAAAAACTCAAAACCTAAGTGTTTGAAAAAGCAATCTTCAATGGCGTCTTCTTCATCAACAACTGCTCAGTTCCAATCTACAATGGCTGTTGTGACTTCAGATAACTTAGGTGCTGCTCCATATTCTCCTCCCAAGAGAACTCTTCTCACACCTATTGATAAACTAGAAGTGCTGTGTGAATCTATGGTTGAATTTGATTCTCTGGCTGACAATGGGTTTGATTTTCGCTCCATTGTTAGAGCTCAAGGTTGGGTGAAATACTTTGATAGACTGTTTGGACCAGTTTACCCTCTACTTGTGAAGGAATTCTGGATTCATGCATCTGTGTATCCCAAGTTTATTTTATCATCTGTGCTGGGAAAATAGATTATCATCACAGAGGATCTGATAAGAAGATTGATTGGTTATGAAGAAACAGATGGTGTTTCCCACTTGCCAGCTGGGCGTGTGGATATGGAAGAAGTTTATGAGGAAGTTATGACTGTTGGACAAGCTTCTAACAGATTCAAAGATCTGAAGCCTGATTACAAGATCTGGGCCAAGATCTTCATGGGATGCATACATCACAGGAAGTCAACAAATTCCCCAGATTATGTCAATAATGAACAGATCTATTTTATGTACTACCTTAGTCAGAGCAACAAGGTAGATCTTCCTTACATTCTGTTCATGCATCTGTGGAATCACATCAATGCATCTAGAGAATCTGTAAAAGAAAAAGGCCAGAAGATCAGGACTTGGATCCCATTTGGAAGGTTGATCTCAGATCTTCTCACTGAAAATGGTTTAGTGGCTGCTCTGTATTGATTTCAAACGTTTTTGCAAGAAATACAGATGTCTTTAGGTACTGTTCAGAAGAGATGCTCTGAAACTATGGATGCAAATGAAACTGACATCATCTGGAAAGGATTTATCAATAGATTCAACACTGTAGCTTCTAATCTGAAGAACATCTGTTCTGATGATGCAAAGCTCAGAGCTGAAAGAACTCAATTCTGGATTGTCAACAAGACTGAACCTCTGCTTTGTTTGGATGCTCCTCCTCCTCCACCAGAACCAACTGCCAATGCATTGACTATGACTCTGGTAGAACCCTCTTCAGGATCTCCAGAACCTATGGCAATTGACTCTGTTCAGGCTGCAGAACCTCCACCTTCTTCATCAGCGATAAAGACAGAACATCCAGATTTTGGAGACAAGATTGCTGCTCTGGAGGCTGGTCAATCTGAAATAAAATCTTGGATGGCGAAGCAAGACAAGAAATCTGAGGACATGTCAGAGTGGATGTCAAAACAAGATGAGAAGAATGAGACAATGGCTAAGTGGATGTCAAAGCAAGAGCAATCTTCATCTGAGATTACAGACCTATTGAAGATGCTTTTGTCAAAACACTCTTAGATTTTTTTTTCATTCTAATGTTTGTGCATCTGTTGTTTTGCATCTGAATTTTATTGTTATATCTTCTGATATTTACCTATGTACTCTTGCTCTGTTATGTTAAATGAATCAGTTTTTCTCCATTGAATTATCTATTTATTGTTCCTTTTATTTGTCTTTATTAAAAGTTTTTACTTTTTGCTTATGACAAAAAAGGGGGAGAAAATAAAGATCTGAACTATTTAATATAATTTCACTAGAATGAAAATCTTCAGACATATCTATTCTTTCTAATATCTAAATTGACTATTTCAGATCATTTGATAAGAACACTCTATAAAAGAATCTCTGAGTCTCTCAGATCATTTACTTTTTTATCAAACTCTGAATCTTATATCTGCAAGATATTCTGACCCTAAATTGTTATAAGAACAACAAGATCTGACTCTGAAGATTACTCAAGATAAAAAGGGAAGTTTCTATTCCTTTTTCATATTTAACTCAGGGGGAGATTCATCATCTCAGGGGGAGTTATAATTCTTTATGTTCAGTTAAATAAAATTTCTGATACTTTTTGTCATCATCAAAAAGGGGGAGATTGTTAGAACACAGATTGGTTCTTAATAATAACTCTTTGTTTTGATGATAACTGTTAGGAAATTTATATTTAAGAATTATATACTCTAAAATTTGTTTGAGAGTTTTACTGCAGATTGAAATTATATTAACTCTCTAGAAGCAAATCTGTTTTGAATAAAAGAAGTTATTCTGACTCTGAAGCGCCAGATGCACCTTACAGAAGAATCTGATTGCTCCTTACAGAAGATCCTGAGCGTAGTCTCCAGAAGGATTTGAAGCAAGAAGCTCCAGAACATTATAAGTCAGAAGCATCTGAAGATAATCAGAAGCATCTAAAGCTGAAGCATCTGAAGCATAGAAGAATTTTGATTGAAGAGCTTCTCAAAGCATTAGTCTACAGAAGTTTCTGAAAGTACCTACGCTGCCAAGTACTGAAGTTCTGTGTCAAAAATGCTCTGATGATCAACACGCTAGAAGCACACATACTGCAGAAGACTCTGATACAGCATTGTTCTGAATCTCATTAGAAGACTCTGATTCATTCAAACTCTGAAGAACTTGCTGAAAACTAAAGAAGTAATATTCAAGAATATATCCGTTGGAGCCATTCAACGTCTCTTTCCTCATTTGTGCTAGACACACTTACATAGACAAAAAGGATTTTTCTGTGCCATCTACTTCTAGGAAAGGTCACTTGATGTGAAGACAAAAAGGCTCAGACCTTTTGGGACTCTCTTTTCAACGTTCAGCTTGCATGGTTCAGCTGCCTATAAAAGAAGATCTTCACCACATTCTTCAGTTACACACTTTGCTGAAAAGAAATCATTATATTCTAAAGCTCTCATTCATTCTTATTCTTCTTAGAATCTTATTGTACTTAAACTTAAGAGAAAAATCACTGTTGTGATAAAAGCTTTTTAGAAGCATTAAAACTCTTGTATTTAATTTACATTGATTGTAAAGGATATTCCTTAAGAGGATTCAGTTAGAATCAGTAGCTCTTGAGAAGACTAAGAATTGTTGTTCTTAGGTGATACTATTGTAATCAGTTTGATTTAATAGTGGATTAAGTCCTTGTTGAGAAAGGCAAATCACTCTAGGAAGGGTGGACTGGAGTAGTTGTTAAACGAACCAGGATAAAAATAATTGTGTGATTATTTTCAAGTCTTAATTTTCCATACTTATTCAACCCCCCCCCCCCCCTTCTAAGTATTATCTCACCTTCAAGAATAAGTTCTTTTCTTCTAGAAAATAACTTTACCAGAGGACAGGTGGACACTACTTTTTCTGTAAGAACTTTGGAAACGATCTGATGATATGCCAAATTTATGTAGATGATATAATTTTTGGTTCTGCTAATCCATTTGTGTGTCAAGAGTTTTCTAAGCTAATGCAAGCAGAATTTGAAATGAGTCTGATGCAAGACTTAAATTATTTTATGGGGATTCAAATAAATCAAGCTCCAAAGGTCACATACATTCATCAAAACAAGTACACAAAAGAACTCCTGAAGAAATTTGACATGTCAAATAGTAAACCGGCAAAGACTCCCATGCATCCTACAAGTATTCTGGAGAAAGATGAGGTAAGTAAAAAGGTTTGTTAGAAGCTCTATCGTGGTATGATAGGATCTCTTCTATATCTGACTGCTTCTCATCCGAATATATTATTCAGTGTATGTCTTTGTGCACGATTTTAATCAGATCCAAGGGAAACTCATTTAATTGTTGTTAAAAGAATCCTAAGGTATCTGAAGGGAACATATTATCTTGGCTTCATGTATGAGAAAACATCAAAATATAAGTTATCAGGTTTCTATAATGCAGATTATGCTGGAGATAGATTAGAACATAAAAGCACCTCTGAAAACTGTCAGTTTCTGGAAAACAATCTTGTCTCATGGACTAGCAAAAGATCAACTATTGTGCTATCAACAGCTAAAGCAGAATACATCTCAACATCACTTTGCAGTACTCAGATGCTCTAGATGAAAAATCAATTTGAAGATTTTCAGATACATGAGAGTAACATCTATATCTTCTGTGATAACACGACTGCTATTTGTCTAAGTAAGAATTCTATTTTACACTCTAGAGCCAAACACATAGAAATAAAACATCACTTTATTAGTGACTACATTCAGAAAGGGGTTATTTTTTTAGAATTCATAGATACAGACCACCAGTGGGTTGATATCTTCACAAACCCTTAGGTGAAGATATGTTTATGTTCATTCTAAAAAAATTAATAACAAAACTCTGTCCATAATGAAGTTTCCTTTCTAATGTGTTTCAACTCTATCTAAAATTGTGATTCTGGCTTGTGCAAATATTTTTTTAATTATATCTTTCTGACTCTATGATATTTTCACAAAGTTAGAAAGTGTTTTGGTCATAATTATCTCAAATTCAGAAAACCTTTTGGTATTCTTGACTCTAAGAGCATATAAATTGTGCATTTTCAAACGTGTGGTTGTGATTTGTCTTAGACACCTGTCTATTTTGAATTACATGTTACCCGTTAAAGAGACATCTCAAGTGATGGGATGTCTTGAGATTAGGTTAAAAATCATAATTACTACTCTCCCTTTTGTCTTTTTTTTTCAAAGTGTTATATTCATTTTTTTATATATTCACTCTTCTCACTCTCACACACTACGCTCTCTTCACCCACACTTCATCTTCTTTAACCCTAAAACCCTTCTTCTCTACTACTTACTTGCTTCCATGGATGCTCAACAATAAGCGGTCTACAATTTCTCACAACAAATGCAACAAACTGAATCTTCTCAACAAATGACTATTGGCACCATGCAACCCGAATACATGACTTTAAAGTAATCTCTGGGTGTGTTTCAACCAGTTATCGTCCAACATATCCTTGATCGACCTATACAAATCAATTTGGCTACACCATTTGAGGAATTGGAAGTTCTCGGTGAACTTTTAGTGGACTTCAATAACTTAAAGGAAAATGGTTCGGACTTAACCGAGGATCTGCAGAAACAAAGCTAGGGAAATTAATTTGATCGTCTCTACGGTCCCGTTTTTCCAAAGTTGATAAAGGAATTTTGGGGATCTACTGATGTTGATGAAAAATTCATTGTCTCTTTTGTTTTGGAAAAGAAGGTTGTCATCACCGAGAAGTCAATTGCCACCCTACTTAGAATAAAGCATGCAAAAGGGAAATGGGTCTACAACATGAACCCTCGATCTAAGATGTTGAGTCAAGAAATCAATCATGTTATTTTCTCTGAGGTTTCTGAAAGCAAATCTAAGAATCTGGAACTTCATAAGAAACTTAGAGTTTGGCTTAAGATTATTTTGGGATGCATTCATCATAAACCTGCATCCAGTTCTTCTGATTATGTAAACAATGATCCGAAGTTTATGTTATATTATCTAATGAAAGGAGAACCGATGCATCTACCCTCCATTCTCTTCAAATATCTCAAGGATGCAGTTAAAAAAACCAGACAAAATCCGAAAGCCAAAACCTACATTCCTCTGAGTAGACTCATCTCATATATTCTCATCGAAAGTGGTCTTGTAGAACATTTATTGAGTCTGAATCTTCTAGATGATCTTGAAGTGGATGTCGAAAAACCTCTGAATGGAAAGAACCTTAAAAGTATGGGAATTATTGAGAAGGTTCTAGTTAAACCTACTATTCCTACAGATTAGAAAAGTATAAAGGCCAGAAGAACACCCGTTGATAGATTCTCTCTGTTCACCAAATATGATTCACTAGAAGCCTTAGACGAATATTTCAAAATGCTTGTTGTTGAAGGCCATGACTTATCTAGTTTCTCATATGACGATCTTCATGATGGACCTTATGATCTGATGAAAAGGCCGCGTGAACCATCTGTGAAGAAATCTGAGAAGGAGAAAAATAAGATTAAGAAACTTCATCTGGGAGACTCTGTAAATCTTCAGAAGTCCTCTGCACCGGGATCATGTCCTACTTCTTCTAGTAAGTTTTCTAGTTCTCATTATGCTTTTTCAGGTTTTGATACTAGAATTATTGCTTCATCGACTCCTCCACCTCCTCCAGTTAACTCTACCATAGTCACAACTACAACCATTTCATCATCGACTATGTCAGCCCCCACAAAAAATCCAAATTATCTCCTACCATCTCCAAACCCACTTCTAAAACCACAACCACTAATCCTGAACCTATTTCCCAAACAGCTATTACATCAGAAGCCCCTACCATCACTGCAAGTAATCTAGAAATCATTCTAACAACAAATCCTGAAATAATCACCCCTTCAACCACTTCCACAACAGCTGTAACAACATCACTTTTCACTTTTGCATTTTCATATGCAGCAAACATTGTCCCTTCAATTAACATTACTCAGCTACTCTCTAAAACTACCACTTCCGAACCAATTCCTACCTTGGAACCCATATCCATAATAAATGTTGAACCTTCTGATCCACACTCACCCGATCAAAATAATGATCAAACCATGAAAAATGTTCTGTCAGAATCCAATAACACCTCTACTAAGAAATCAGTTTTTGATGAAGAAACCTTCTCTAATTATAATACCTCTGAATCTCAACCTCCTAAACAAACCCTTGATGAAGTTCTATCTAGTTCCAAGGCTAATGAAGAAAGTAGAGTTCATAATCTTTATGAGGAGTCTGAATCTAGCAGTGATCCTTCATATGTGGACACTTGCTGGAACAGTCTGAATGAATAGATAACTGTTGAGTTTGACAAACTCAAAAATCTCTATGATCAAGAAAAATATAAGTTTGTCAAGGAAGCAGAAATCTGATTGGAAGCTCAGAAAGCTGCAGAAAGAGAGGCTGCTGAAATAGCTAAAAGAGAAGAAGTTGAGAAACAAAAAGCTAAAGAAGTTGTTGTAAAGATAGCCACCGCTATAAATGCTGCTGGAGGAAAAGAATAAGTAGAAATCTATGACCCTGCGTTATTCCCGCTAATGATGGAAACTCTGGAAGATATGTAACAGGAACAAAAATTGGTCAGAACCCGTCTTGAGAAGCAAGACGAAAATAACAACAACATTCAAGACTTACTTGATAAATTGCTTAAGAGAATCCCTCATCCTTCTCAACCCTAGGCACTTAGAATTTTTTTAAGCCTTCCTTTTGTTCTAAGTTATTTGGTATTTTTCTACCTGGTATCGTTTTGCACTTATATGAATTTTATATGACTTTTTTATTATGACAAAAATGCAGAGTAAAATTAGTATTTGATTTTCATAACATATATGATTCTCTAAATATCATTGCTTACATTCTAACATATGTGTGTGTGTGTGGGTGTGTGTGTGTGTGTGTGTGTGTGTGTGTCTATATATATAGACACACACGCAGACACACCCACCCATCCACCCACATACACACACACACACACACACACACACACACACACACACACACACACACACACACACACACACACACACACACACACACATATATATATATATATATATATATATATATATATATATATATATTATGCAAAGCATATGAATATCTTCTTTCAGGAACCATCTGAAAAAGTTTTAAATATGTCAAACTCTGATAAGTCAACAAGGTTCTGATATTTTCTTAAGACTATTAATAATCAACCGAGTTTTGATTCAGTGGGAGCTTGTATATCTCAGAGGGAGTTTTCTAACTTAACTCTGATATATTTCTAAACTCTAAACATCTTTTGCATATATACTCATACGTATTATTCCATCAAAATACACGGTCTTGTCATCATCAAAAAGGGGGAGATTGTTAAAACAAGATTTTGGTTCTGCATATAATCTCTAGTTTGATGATAACAATACATATAATTGATATGTAACAATTCTATACTCTAATGAATTTCTTCAAGTATGCAGCTGTTTAATGAAAAATGATTCTAGATTAACTCTCAAAGTATTTTAAATTAGAAATCTGCTTTGTGCCTTTCTAAAGAAACATCAACGGTTCTGATGAATGTTGAATGCATATGAAGATGAAGAAAGATATGTGCTTCTAAGAAAAACTTTGCTTCCATCTCTGAGGAACAACTCTAAATACTCTGAATACAAGGTTTTGATTGAACGTATTCTGAAGATTCTGAAGACAACACTTCTGAAGATCTTAAAGACATTGAAGACTCTGATATCACTCATTCTTTTATTCTCTGGTCTTACAAGATAAAGCTGATTAAAATAGATGGACAAGACAAAAATGTGTGATGAAAGTATCCGTACAAGTTGACATGCTATAATGATATAAACTAATTTTCAGTCACTACTGCTACATGGGATATGGTGAGACTTTGCTACTATTATCTCTCACGGGTCAAATGTTACCGTTGCAACAGCTGGGATGAAGAGTTACGCTTATACCCCTCAAGGTTATAACATCCAACTATATAAAGAGATCACTTCTTCTTGAAAAATAACGATTAATACAAAAAGAAGAGAAACATGCACAGTTTAAAATCTATTTTCTCATACACAAGAATTGTTGCTCATATTTGTGTAAATCCTTGTACTTAAACTTTTATCTCACCTGCTTTATAGAAGCAATATTGTAAGCATCTTCTTTGTATCTTTATTGATATTGATTTCCTCAAGTGACTAAGTTTTAGTTTGTAGACTTGAGAGGGCTAAGGTGTTTTTATAAACACTTAGATGAACTTGTTGTAATCTGTTGAAATTATTGAATTAAGTTCTTATTGAAGGCGAAATCACCTTAGCGGGTGGACTGGAGTAACTTTGTTAACAGTGAACCAGGATGAAAATAATTGTGTCTTTTTAGCTTCATTCTTTTGGCAACTTTTGTATAAGAGGTCGAAAAGTTTTTACTTTTGTAAAAACCCAATTCAAACCCCTTTCTTGTGTTTTTCTCCACCTTCCGGTATAACGATGCTAATTGGATCTCAAATTCAGACGAGACAAAATCCACTAGTGGTTATATATTCACACTTGGTGGTGGTGCGGTTACTTGTAAATCAGCCAAGCAATCTATTATTGCAAGATCCACAATGGAATCAGAGTTTGTAGCTTTGGAGTTGGTTGGTAGTGAAGCTGGGTGGTTGAGAAACTTCTTAGTAAACATTCCATTAGGAATAAAACCCACCCCATCAGTGTCAATATATTGTGATAACTAATCCACAATTGCAATTGCTAAGAATAAGACATTCAATGGAAAGAATTGACATGTTCGATTAAGACACAATGTGGTAAAGTAGTTGTTGGAAGATGGAATAATTTCCATAGATTATGTGAAATCAGAGGTTAATCTGGCCGAACCTCTGACTAAACCCTTAGGGAGAAAAATGATTTATGAATCATTGAAAGAAATGGGACTTGGGCCAATTTGAATATGGTAAATAATGGTAACCCAACCTTGGTGATCGGAGATCCCATAAAAAAGGTTCATATGGGTAATAACAAGTTATTTACTGAACTGACAGCGCTATTGTCCCTTCCTATTGTGGAGTGCTGAGTTGCATTAATCAAGGATAAGATTAAGATCTTTTAATGATTTCCATAGCCCTTATGGGTGGTATATGAAGTGCAACATATACTTGATGGAATCACCTATATGAGTGTCAAGTAGAGTCGCTTGCATGATATTTGGCAAATCTCTAGAGCACTCATGAACACCAAGCACGCATATGGCCGAATTTGCACACAACGGCGATGGCAGCGAGAAATTATGGGGGTGTAATGATTTGTAAGGCCTCTAGCACACAACAAAGTGTACTGGTTCATAAGGCTTGCTACACCAATTCACTTGTGTGTTAAATCTTATTAGTCTAGGCTCTAGTTCATAGCCCAAAAGGCACCAGACTCAAAAAATTACATTCTCGGAAATTGTCTAGGAAATTTCTCCCTTCTTAAACCTTTTCTTTGGACCTTTAAAATATGTGAGGATTGTTGGAAAATTAGCGTATTTCAAAGTCCAATCTCCCCTAGTGGAAGTTAGTGTGAAATCAGACCGAAACAATACTGCAACTATTTTAAGAACAACTTCCACCAATGGAAGTTTACTGTGAAATTATTATGGTTTGTTATGTTGCCGCCTAAGTTATTAAACCTTGCACCGTCCACTTTGAATAAATCAGTATGGCTTATTGTGTTGCCGTCCAAGTCATTAAACTTTGCCGTCCATCATTTATTTTCTTCCTCTACCTTTTTGTTCACTAACTTTGTCCTATAAATTGTTAGCTTATTTCTCATGAAGATACACACAAAAAACACACCAGAAAATTATCTTCTTCTTTTCCCTTCTTTGTTCCTGGGCAATATATATTTGAGATTCTCGCTAGTTCTTGAGTTCTGGGTTACTGCAACCAGAAACTGTGTTTTAATTATGGGGATGTTTAGGATAATACCTGAAAAAACTCTCAAGAACAATGAATCTAATTCACGACTCAGCTCGGTTACTTTCCTTATTTTGCTTTGTGGTTTCATTGATGTTGAACTTGATGTTGTTTTTATTCTCTATATCCAACAACAATTACAAATCATAGCTAATAAATTAAAAATAAAAAATGATTATTTTTTAATAATAACACTCTCTCATGATACATAAATTGAAACTTTACAACACGCGTACATTCTACTTTTAAAACCATGAACAAAACTAAAATAGAAACTTATGCAAGAAGGAAATCATTTGTCTAAATGTGTTCTTTAAATTAAGAATAAAACTAAAAGGTTTAATATCCTTTTGGGTTCTGTATCTTAACCTCGGAGTTTATTTTAGTCCCTTAACTTAAAAACGGTCCATATTGGTCTCTTAACTCTTCAAAATGTTCCATATTAGTCCTTTTTTTCCTATTAGCGACGGAAAAATTCAAAAATCAATCGCTAATTAGATTAAAAAAAACTAATATGGAACGTTTTGAAGAGTTAAGAAATCAATATGAAACTTTTTAGAGTTAAGGGACCAAGATGAATTTCGAGGTTAAAATATAGGAATAAAAAGAGTATTAAACCAACTAAAGTTAGAAACTAATTTTGGTTTTTAAAGAATATATTTAGTTACAGTTTTGTTATGTTATATATGAAATTAATCCCTTTATTTTAAAATATAAAAAAATTAGTTTTTTTTTCTTCATATTTTTAGTATCTAAAATTAATGATTTATTTATTTTTAAATGATGTATTATTTATGAAACTTACAAATATATATATATATATATATATATATATATATATATATATGTATATATATATATATATATATATATATATATATATATATATATATATATATATATATATATATATATATATATATATATATATATATATATATATATATATATATATATATTGTTGTAATATTATACCTAAAAAAATATAATTTAAAAAATTAACAGTTCATATATTTGTAGTGTGAAAAAGTAAAAGAACTAAAATATTTAATTTTAAAATAGAAATATTAATTTCATGAACAAAGTAAAATAGAGAGATAAAAACTGTAATTTAACTTAAAAAATATTTGTGTGACTTTATTTTTTACTATATTTGATGCAATTTTTGTATACTTTTTTAAAAAATATATTGAAATTGATCTAAAAAAAATTATTTAATGAATTCTAAAGAGATCGGAATAATTAAAAAAATATTTGTGCATTATAAAATTTCTTATTTAAAATTCTATTAAATTAATTTAGTTGATATGTAAAAGAACCGAGAAGTTGAATATGTAAATCCCATCTATAATATAAGAAAGGAGATGGTTCTGGTTAATACTACACTAACCCTTTGCCAAAGCAATGCCACATCATGGATTAAGAGGTAAATTGTGTCTAAGTCTAACAATTTGCAATTGGATTAGACATTGGTTACACAACAACTACACGGTTAGCGTGAAATAAACACAATAATTGGAATAATGTAACTGAATAGTGTAAACACTCTTCAAAGTTGAACCACACAATGGTACTGAATTAATAAACAATTTGAACTTGGAAACAACTCCCAAGGTTCCTTTTGCTCAGAAATCATGTGGTTTTAAACAAATCTAAAAAAATCTTTCTGCCAACAACAAAACCCTAACTCTCTCTCTCTCTCTCTCTCTCTCTCTCTCTCTCTCTCTCTCTCTCTCTCTCTTCTTCTTCCTTCTTCCTCTTCTTTGTTCTCCCTCTTCTTCTTCCTCCTTCCTTTTCTTTACAAACAATAATAATACTTTCTTCCTTCTCCCTATTATTTGAGTGTTGAAGCGCATCAGAAGCAATTTGTTAGGTTAAATGCTTGTTGTCGAGTTCTACACCTCATGGTATATTTCGATTCTGCTATTTTTTGAAGTCAATGTTGGATTCATCATTTTTTGTTCTGGCATGTTTTATTTGATGGAGAAACTGTTTTCACTACAACAACTGTGTTGTAGATCTTGCAGGGAAATGAGATTACTGAGTTGAAAATCCCACCTGAGGTAAGTAATAGTTATTATCCTTTATGGTTTTCATTAAGGAAACTATTATTGACATGATTATGAAATTTATTCTGAGACAGGATACAACATCTGTGAAGAAAAACAATATTGGAATGGGGCTTGGGAAGAAGAAAATAGATGAATCTGAGCATTTTGTTTGGAAACTATTTATAAAAAAATATTGCATTAGGTTTTGATTCATATATTA